>KK499904.1:610535-629429 GCA_000688715.1 Glossina pallidipes
AAAATGTTTAAGAAGTTAACGAGTATCAAGTTAATCGACGACAATGTCATTGTGTCTACAAATAAGTTTTGGGGATACTTTTTGTTTTGTAATTTTGAAGCTTCATTCAGAGAAATTGACGCAATGTATTTTTTTCAAAGTGTTGTCCATCGTTAGCTATGACTTTTCCCCATCTTTAAGTCAATTTTCGAATTCGAATATTTTGGCATCGTCTTAAGAATCGAAACACTGCTCAAGCAAATTCCACATATAAAAGAATGAAAAATTTACCATTTTCCACGAATGGAGTAAAATGTTTTCTAAGGTTGTTTACGCGGTACATACGTGAATGTGTGAAATGCAAAGAGAAATTCTACAGTGAAGTCAAATGAGCAAAAATGCGGGACACAGGCGACGATTGCATTCAAATGCCCTTTCTTCAGCCATACGAGGCCTTGCAAGGAAGGAGACGGACATAAAATTAATTTATTAGGTTATATAATAAACATTATTATAGGTTATATATATATTATAATAAACATTATTATATAGACTATAATAAATTATTAGGTTATATAATAAACATTAATAAACATTAGGTTATATAATAAATATTACCTGATACTAAGATGTAAGATATACAAAAATGTCGTTTATAAAAATTATTATACGTTAACGTATACTTATCTTCCGTTCATATATTTTTATGTATTTTATTACCTATTTACGTATTTATTTACGTATATATATTATCTATATTTACACATTTTGTATATATTTATATATATAAGATATTTGATTATTAATAGCGTCTTCCATTGCCCTTAAAAAAAGTAGGCAAACGCGCCTATTACCGTAACACAATGGTGCTGCGGAAAACCGTGAGGCCACTAAAACTTAGTTCACACCGGGCGCAGATAAAACTGCCACCATCACTAGCGTTATAAGAGTCCTGCAGACACAAGTACAAGAAAATAATTTATATCTTTAGTAAAATATAATGTAATATAATGATACGCGTTCAGAGGAACCTCGTCAGGCATTATCGTCAACTGACTGGCAAAACAGTGACTTGAGAATATGCTCACGCTTTATTATAGAAACGTTTTATGACAGCTGCACCGCGTAGAATTACGATTGTTTTCAATCTCTTGATGTGGCCAATAAAAGCAGCTGCACGTTTAGTTGCGGTGACAATAGCCAATAACATGAATTTGCCTGAAATGCTTATTAATGGGTAAAGTAATTGCTAGATTGAGTTTAACGCGCCTTACTTTTCATAATAGTGGTAAGTGTGGGATATTTTAGGTTAGAACTGCAAATATGTGCTGACCGATGTTCGATGTACTATTCTTTAAGGGTGGTTTCATTTGATTGGAACAAGCTTCATTCCCGTTTTAAGATTTGATTTGTAAGTATTCCAAATAGGAAAATGCACACCAAATGTTGTGATGTCCAACTAAATTTTGAGTCCACGGGAATTTCAACATCATTGATAGATAGGACAACATTGGGTGAGAATCTATATATCCCATATGGTCTCTCATGATTTTTTGCCGCATGCTACAATGAAAATCGCAGTTTTAGTAAACCTGCATAGCATAGTGTTGCTCTTGCTCCACTGTAAGCCAGAAAAGCTTTTAATAAGTTTTCGTGTGTAAACATGTTAAGAAGTAATTTCTCTCTCTCTCTTTGTCTCTCTCTTTTTTCTTTCTCTATTCTATTTTGTTTTGATTTGGGAATTCAAGTGAGATATTTAGCAAAACAATCAGAATTTTTTTCTCATTTGTTGTTGATCTCAAAACAAATACTGAAATATTGTTTCGAGTTAATCATAAACGGGAGTAGGTGATCTTCAGCATACTCAGAAGTTGTATTTAAAGCGGTCTCTAGCAAAGTGTGTAACTGAATAACAAATAACAAAAGCAGGAAAAAATGAAATAAAAATCGTATAATGCTTTTGACTTTGTCGTGTCAATTGTTAGATATGAAAAACGGGCACATATCTGTTCTATTTAAGTTCTTGTTTTTTCTTTTTTTTTTTTTTGAAAGACTTCAATGAATTACAAACTAAACAAATGCTAAACATCAACAAATTAAAGCCAATTTTCCGTTATGCGTAATACAGGAAAATAACAGTAATATGTAAAGAACAACAACGCATTAAATTTTTTCGTTCTTGTAGATGCTTTGCAGAAATTTATTAATTGACTCGATTGCGTCGTCACACAAGTGCGTATGTGTGTGTGTGCATACATGCGTATACAAAGAAGCACTTGGAAGCACATACTTTAAACTGATTATTTCTTTAAAAGATTGCTTCTCTTGCTGGCTGCCTTGTGTTTATTTTTTTTCATTGCGATAAGAGAAAAAAAGAATATTTATCTAAATTTAAATGTGATTTTTATACAATTCGTGTGTGCGACAAACGACAGAAAGACAACTGGCAGAGCCTATATTGTTTTGTTAGTTTTGAAAATAGTATACATTCGCGTGGATCGCATTTAACGTAAAACAACAATAACAAGAAGTTGTTTAAAAATATCTATCCTCATCGGACAGCAAGTGAATTTTGTTTTTTTTTTTTTACTGTTATGTTCTTTTTGGGAAACCGAAGCTTGAAATTGAATTTTGTAAATATAGAAAAATTGAAAGTGAATGTTCATATATATATACATACATGTATATAAATGCAAAGTATAAATATGTTTTATTTGCCTGCCTGCACATTTAGTTCATAATCATAAAAAAGAAATAATAAAAAAAAAGGAAAACGAAATCTCCCATGTTAGCGTTTTGTAATTAAATTGCGATCGATTCCATTGGTGTTTTCAACAATATTTTCATTCAATCGCCCACACGCACACACGTTTAAGTTTAGTTTTCGTAGAAAATTTTCACCGCAACAAATTCGGACTTTCTTTCTTTTTTTCTATTTCATTTACTGCGATTGTTGTTTGAAACAAACACTAATAAAGTAACGACATTATGATAACGATAAGTGAGTTGAAAATATTGAAAATATATATATAAAATTTTATCAATTTTTTTTAAGCACAAGACTGACTATATAAGTACAAAATAAATTTATGCTTTGATACTCTCTATCTTATATGACTTTATTCTTGTTTAAAACCTTTTCAGTGTTTGTTTTTGTTTTTTTTTTGTGTACGATAAATAAAAACAAAGTTGTAGGAAGATGTAGGCGAATCACTCTATCGGTATCATATCAAAGTTTTGAAACTTATGTGTTTATGTTTTAAAGTTTCATGAATATCTGTATGAATAAAATATCTTATAATTTATATTTTGATATATGATGATATTTTTTTTTTTGTTGATAAAATTTTATAAGAAACGAATAAACAAAAGCTTGAAGCATGAAGGTTCACTATAGGGTTTTTTAATAGAGATACATAGTAAGTTTTCATATTTACATTTAAGTTATAAGTTAAATATCTTTCCGTCTTGGTTAGCCCTGTTTAGTTAAGCTTTCAATTCTATTGTGGGAAGATACAACACAGTTTGCAAATCATCCAGATTTTTTGCCCTTTGACCGCCTGTGTTCAGTTGAATTTTAAAATTCCCTTGTGCTACAGGGAATATTAGATTTTTGGGGACATATGTAACCTAGAAGGGCTTAAGATAGACTCATGTCTTATTGTACCGATCGATTCAGGCATGATTCTAAGCTTGTCTGTCCATATGGTTCTAAGTTCAACGTATAACACGAAATTCTTGACATATTTTGATAAAATTTGGTACACTTGCTTTGATCCAAGGGCGAACGCTGTTCGGAACAATCCTTCTTTTTGACCACTAGTAACAAAATTGCAATTTTCAAAAGTTTGTTATGATGTAAATTGGTCCATAGTAACAAAGTAGGACAATTTTAGACCCCAATATATACTGGGATTATCACGAGAACACAAACCCTTGTATATAGAGAAAGTCTATTTTCTAGTTTTTCGTGACGGAAGTTGAAAAATAATAAAAGCTTTAGAAAGCAAATGAAGTTTGCAAAATTTGGGCCACGTCATGTGACTTTGCATGAAAATAATTTGTAATTATGATATGCTATTACCGAAATGAATGAATAGCTGTACTAGTTGAAGTGGTGTAGAGTATGTAATGGTCGGCCTCGCTCGACTACACTTATCTTATTTGTTATCTCAATGGTTTAGTGAATAAGGAAAATCGTCATTTTGAAACAAACGCATACATTATCCACGAGAAACATTTACAGAAGAAGATACAAAACTAAACAACATTTGCTTGTAGGAAAGCAAAACTTCTTACCCCATAGCATGTAATACAATGATCTCAAGAATTTTCGTTATCAAGTGGCCTGCAAGGAGCTTGACATTCTCCTGTGGGGTTATTTGAAGTCATTCGCTTGCTACAATAAACCCGATTCCATTTATGCATTAGAACCGAATATCAAGCGCACCGTTCGCTGAAATTAGATCAGATTTAATGTAAAAAGTGATCAAAAATTGAGTTCACCGAGTTTGTTTCTTTAAGGGGAACTGTGGTGACACTTTCATTGATATTATATTTAAAGTTTATGGCATCGAATGTACTTTAAAAGAAAGAAAAAGTGTTTGCTTTGTCTCAATCCTACATGCTTTTTTTTTTTTTGAAGAGATCATATCGCTGTGCAATTGAATTAGGACCAATCGATTGGTCACATGCACAAGGCATATTGATAAAAAGCGTTTTCAAAAATATTTTGCGTTTTCGTTTAGATTGTTACAGTCTTCTCCATGCCAATCGGTCTCCTTCAAAATGAGCTCTCTTCAAGCAGCGTAATATTACGGGATAGTCCTTTCTTTAATGTTTGAATTTGCTTTTATTTCGTCAAAGGACCTGTATTGGTTTTCGCAAAATTTTCTTAGGCGATTCGTGCATTTTTCTAACAGAACTCGCATTTCTTAATAACCCACGCATGCTTCCAGACGATTCTGTATTTTTATTTTATTTAAAATGAAAACAAAAAAATTGGTCTAAAACCACTCGTGATGTGTTGTGATTGATTCTCACATATCAAATTTGAAAATAACTCGTTTACTATACACATGCAATATAATATACGTGCAACGATTGAAAGTATCTTAAAAATAAATCGCAAATATGAAATTATTTTCGTCATTAACTTGCAATCTATGAATTTCTATAATTTCATGGAAATATTTTTGAAAGCAAAAGCTAAAAATTCTCTATAAAAAAAGTCGCAATTTTCTCGTATATATCTGAAGCAAAGCGAATATGATTTGTGCACCTTTTTCTGTTTACTTGAAAATAATTTTCAATTACACAAATTATATATATAGTTAACCTCTTATAGCAAACATGCTCCCCTTAATTGTTATATATAATTACCGGCAATAATGCTCACTTTTTCTTAAGCCCTTCACATGTAAGTCTTATAGACGTTTTGTAATAGAGGCGCGTACAAGGGTCTCCAAATGGTACGTACGTTCTTAATCGGCTTAAAGCTGTGCAATCCTACTCCTTTAGATGTGCAATTAGAAAAAACAAAACAAATAAAAACTTTGTAGTTAGCCACGTCTCTCCCTTAAATACCCAGCAACACTTCGTTTGACACATTTATTCGTACAGCGACTTTTTAAATAAGGAGATATAGGAGTTGAAAAAGTGTCACAATCTCAACCATTTTCAACATCGTTCGTCCTGGATTCACCAAAATATCTCAAAAATTGCGACCTTCAGGATAAACACAAGAGCACAAGTCTGGCAGACAGACAGGCAAGCTTAAATTCAAAATATATTTTCTCAACCCATCCACATAAGAAAAGGTGAGTCTACATTTAGTCTTTTGGGCATCTTTTGGGATATAAAGAGCTGCAACTAAGCAGCTTAGTTTGACTCTGAATCAAAGTTATAAGCTATCGTCTACTAGGCTAAAATGAGATAGCATTGGATACAACACTGGTACCAGCAAAAGCAATAATTTGCTGCGGAGTGAGTTCTTCGAAATCCGTGAGCTTAATAATTGTAAAGTTTGTTTTGGGCGTGGTGAAGCATTTGCGGATTAATATTTGCTATTGTTCAAGAATCCTTGCCAACAGTATTTATGAAATTTTTTTTTTTTTTTTAGGTTAGGATGAGAAGGAGGAGAGAGAAGAAAATTGAGAATGAAAACATACTGAAACGGTGGGAAACACCACTGCTAGTAGGTTATTTCAAAGATAGGATCAGTTAAAAAACAACGTGTCGTGATAGTGTTTCATGCTGAATGCGGCCATCTTCAAGACGAGTGGATGAAAAAGCTGAGAAAATCACACAGTTTTCTTAAAATATTTGGTTGGTGGAGAAATTCTTTTTAGGTCTTTTTAGGCCTTCAGCCGACATAGAACCACTTTCGGCATATAGGTCAACTAAGGATTAACTATCACTTCTCCTTTCCATTTTTTAGCAACTTCACAGTTATCTAGTAGAAGTCGGGTGACCAGGCAGGGTAACTAATAACCGTGATATATAGACAGCAATTCGGTTTTCTATGATTTACAAACAGTTTAGCAGACTCCACCCCCTACTCCCTAGTGGATCATTTGAATATGGCGTAAGCCATGGGTTAATAGGTTAATACACCCGCAATGCTAGTAAACAACCAAAGTTACGAAATTAAAATGTTAAACAATGAATTATGATTCCGTGCACTTTACTCTTCTCTTGCTACCGATTGTTTTAAACAAAATTTATTTCAATTTGCGCAGCATCTACAAAAAAAGAAAAAAACTCAAGACACTTGGAATGGGTTAACATATTCAAACAATAAATTCACGATTTTAAGCTTAAATATTAGTTCGACTTATTACCAACCATAACGTGTTTCATGCACACATATGCACATATATAATTAGGTGGTAATAGAGTGTGAATAATATATGTGTGACTACGTCTTGTTGCATTGAACCATAATGAGTAGTGAGAATTTCGTACTTTTTTTGTTTTCACAAATTACTAAGAATGCGGTAATAAAATCACAAAACAAATTTGAAATAATCGTGTAATCAATAATAACAAAAAATTATTGCAAACAAAAAAAAAGAGAAGAAAGTGAGAACGTTTGAATACCTCATGTTTGGATACCCTACATTGTGCATTATTTATTCATGGAGGATACACTTCTTTTTTATCATTTGATGACATAGTCGAAGCTTTTGCAAACTTTATGCCATTCTCAGGCGATCCCATCTACTCGTTTGTTTATTTCACGTTCAAGGCTTTAAAACCTCCAAGAATTGTAGAAAAAAAATTCAATGACAACTTGGTGGGGAGCAATCCGTACCGCGACCTAACAAGATCTGTTATACATATTCGTGCCCCTAGCTTTGGCTTTGAAATCCTTATGAGTGCCACCATCTTTTTAGGCTCGGAGCACCAAAGGATGTGCGACGTTATAAAGTGTTCGCCAAACACATAACATCTTATGCTGCGAATGGCCGCGTCGCTCGTTCGGAGTTTCAATAGATTGACGAATCTTTTCAGCTTGCCGTCGTTGTAGACTTTGCTCCTAATGATTTGTTGATATTTTCTGTGCTAATTGCGATATCAGCCTCTTGGTGCCGCCTCTTGATAAACCACAGAAAGATCGTGAGCCTGTCATAGGTGTTCGAGCTTCCCAGTTGTCTAGACAGTCAGCTTTTCCATTGCCTTCGATGCCTGAATGTGCGATTACCCAAGCGAAGCTGCACTTCGTTGTGCTTTCCTAGCTCGTTCAGGGTTTGAAGACACTTCAACATTGCATGACCTTTCAGGGCGTTTAGAGCAGCTTGACCGTGAGAGTGTCTGCAGATTAGATTAGAGTTAAACATTGTAACACATATGCAGAGATTGCGTAAACTTTTGCTTGAAATATTGGGGGAGTATATTTCAGAGGTATGGCCTTTTGAATCCTTGGGCCGCATACGCCAGTCCCAGTTTCGCCATTTTTCGAATTTGAATCCCCAGAGTATCATTGTTGTCCTATTATTCCAAGTTCAGAGGTATGGCCGTCCCGTCCGGACTTTTTCCGGTTACTTTGACTGCAAGCCCGTGTGTGAAATCCCTTAGTAGCTTGAGACTATACGGTTTAAGTTTGTGAATACCAAGCAAGTGAAAGGACTAATAAAATTGCAATAACTGCTTGACATACATCTTTCGACTTCAAATTTAGCGCAAATATCTTTTACTGGAAGGATTGATTTCACTCTTAATTGTAGCCGCGAGCCGATTTGAGTGCTTGCTTCATACGTAAACCTTTAGGAAGACGTAAGTATACGCATCTTTTTTTTAAATCATTACCGCTTCACTTGAAATTCGCACGCTATGTTCTAGACAAAAAAGTTGCATCAAATTGAAAAAAATATTCGCATGTGTGGAGGAATTGTTTTAAAACAAGATGATCTGTCAGATCTACGATTCGTCAGCCAGTTTCGACGTCCATCAAACCTATGACTAACATTATGACCATGAATGATATTAACAGAGATTCTTCATAACTGTATAACTCGAGGTAAAGTTTACTTCGCTGGAGACCTTCACAGAGAAACTATATAACATATTTTAGATGAGCGCAATATGAAAGGCCGAACATAATGACTTTGTCGCTCTCTCTCCCTCTCGTTCTCTCCGGCATCTAATATTAGAAATTTAAATGTTGCGACAATTTTTTTTATTCTTCATAATTACATTTTTAATAATTATATTGCCAGGACCTTTGTCGCGTTCTGATACGCAGCTTTAGTTGAAGTAATTGTTAACAATCGCTGCGACTGAAAGGATGCCCTAACATGTCAGGAATTGAAATTGGGCTTTTCGAGGGATTTGAATCGGTTGTTCTACTACTAGATGGTGTGGTAGCATTTTCAAAAAACCTAATACATGTGTTCGTAGTTTTGGTAGCTACTAATCAGGTACAAAAATCACCAACAATGAATAAACCACTATTTTGAAAGATTCATGAAGATTTGAGATGGTAAATAAACCGGATTTTCGTCATGGTAAATAAACCGGATTTTTATCTTTCTTTCTTCGTGCATTTTATAGTTTGAATCGATATTTAACCAAAGCCTGTTCATAATGGTTCTACCGAAACTTTCGCTACTAATAAAATGCCGTGTAATTGTTATATACTTGCAATGATGTGCACACCGCACACTCTTTTTGTCTCTTTCTAGATGGATTTCATTTGGTTAGATTTCAATAATATTCTATCCCAGACTTCTTGACAATTTTACCGCAATTTCTGTTATATACTGATTAAAAAGTATGGAAAAGGCTAAGCAAATGTATAATATGACTTATAGCTTGGACTGTGCACAACATTTTTATACCCATCACCGAAGAATTAGGTTTCGTTTTTCAAAGGAAGCCCAGAAGGAAGCATCAAAGACCCCACAAAGTACATGTATTCTTCATCACCGTCAAATTCTGAATCGATTTAAGCGTGTCCGTCTGTCCAGCAGACAAAAATGGAGATATCGCCTACAAATCTGCAAAAGAATTTGAAATTGACTTAAAATTTTCAAAGGACACAAACACCTGCCTCTGCGACACAAAATTTTATTTCGAAAATAGAAGGCATCAAGAATTTTGTTCTTTTTCTTCTTTTGTCTTTTTTTGGGGTAAACGGTGATGAGTGGGTATAAAAGATTCGGACCGGACCGAATTTAATTTTTTTACTTGTTTAATTTTTATACCGAAACAAAAATATTCGTAGATTCAATATTCCATAGTCTCACACGTGTTTCTTTAAAGTTATCTAACTTTTTTACTTAATGTGAACGGTGTTAATGACATAAACAAGTCGCGGTAAAACCTCAATCAACGCTATCATTAAAGCATTTTTGTTTTATAGAAAACAAAGAAAAGTTCACAGATTTCATACCTGTTGTGAAAATTACCTATACCTCAGAATAGAAATTCGCGTATAATATTAAAAATAATATTTTTTGTCAAGCAATGTTATCAAATCAAATTGTATGTGAAATCTTCCTGTTAGACGTGTAATATAAACAAAATAAATGATTTGAGATAATTTACTGAATGAAAAGTAGTTTCGCTAAATTCAATGAGACTTGTTATGACGTTCTTCCTCTTCGATTGAAGAGGTTTAATTTTTATATCTTTTGTATGGAGAATTTCTTCTTTAGTCATTTTAATGCTGAAAAAGTGCCAAAATTATATTAGGCTTAGGCCGACTTTTTCCTAGAAAAGACTTTAACGTCCTAACGTTCTAAGCTTAATGTTTATATAAAAGAATTTCTTCCACGTAACTGCAGTATAACAATTAAGTCAAACTTTCCAGTATAGTAATGTTAAGTGCTGCTAACGGGGTCTAAAAATTAGCCCACGAGCGTATGAGATAATGATTTGAATTTTTGAATTTCTTCCAATTTTGAACGATGGCATTATTTCCGTTTATTTTTTCACGTTAATCTGATCGAAAAGAAGAAACGAAAGGAATGATGAAATAAATTTGAAACTGTCGGGGAGATTTTGAAGATGTAATCCTGGGGTTCTTTTACCGTACTCCTTGTCGAGCTTGCTCGTGTGCAAGTTTTAACTTTGGGTTGATAATTCTCATTCTGGATCAGCTGTTAGCGAGTAGTGAGCTGAGTGCTCGATAGCGTGTGAATTTTGCTCGATTTCGAACATAAAATTTCAATCATGTCGTTTTTATGTTTCGTCTCGCTAGCACGTAACGGACGTAATTTTTAACTTTGCATTTATAGTTTCGATTATCGAGCAGCTTGTAACGAGTAGTGAAATGAGTACTCGATAGCGAGTGAATTTTGTTCGTTATAGAGCGTAAGTTTTCATATTTGTACCTTCTTTGTACTTTCTGCTAGTGTACAAGTGTTAGTCGACTCGAATGCTTATACACATAACTGAACTTATATATTTATGTATATACAGACGTGTACGTGAATGATATGAGTAATAGTCACAATTTCATGATATCGTTACATAGAATTTTCCCATAGACTTGGGAAATATTTTCGTCAAACTCAACTCGTGTAACTTATCCTATCTGTAAGTTATTAATAAAATTAACGCAATGGTCGCGGGTTCAAATCTCAAGTGCGGTAGGCGAGCATACGATCTAGGGCAGCCCCTTTTGAATACTTCGTAAATTTATTTACCAAATGTATAGACACTGAATTAAAAAGATAAATAAATAATAAAATGCAATTAATTAAAAATTTGTGGACATTTATTCAGTAAAAGTAAAAAAAGGAAAGCAGACTAGATTTACCAAATATTTCGGAAGTTCGAGTTTGTTATATGGAAGAGTTTATCTTGATTAGTGTGAGCAGCAAAAAAGATTCTGCCAGGTCTCTCTGTCCACCTGTCCGTCTAATTGCAGTATGTTTTTAATCGTAGTCTCACATAACTTTCTCTACGCAAACAAGTTTAACTCTTCATCATCCTCATCATTTAAAGCTAAAAAAATCTGTAAAATGTATTTCTGTCAACGGAACAACATACGATAATTAGTTTTCCACCCATTCGTCGGTGATGCCAATAATTGACTTGCGTATTTAGTTTAGCGGCATAAAAACAATTCATTTTATCTCTTATTTATTTATTCTCTGTTTTTGTTTATTCAAGGTCGTCCCAAAGAGATTTTTGTTTATATTTACACACATACGTAACTTATAAGTAAAAACAGTTATCGTCAATTGTCAATATTTGCAATTGTGTCGAATATAGGGCGTATTTCCATATATACAAAGTTGCCAAGTTATATATAAATATGTTAAGTTACGTAGTTAATGTATCGTGAAAAAACAACCGACATGAGCTTTCAAGCTTTATACCCTACAACGCTTGTAGTGTTAAATCTCTTAAATCTGGATGTATGCAATGCCCAGAATAACTGTAAATAAATTCACTTTATTTACCTTTAAATAAGTTCACCTTTTCACATCAATCGGTTTCTTGCGTCGATGCACATTTATGTTCAACCTATCGATTGTAGTTCGCGAGATATTTTGAAAAAATTGATACGTTGACAGTTTTTGAGCCAGACATGAAAGCCTTTGAAAATGTATGGGATTGGATCACTTCAACGGTCAAGAAAAATCGAGGGAAGTAGATGACTCGGAAAAATGGCCATGAGATATAAAAATTTTTCTTTGCGGTACATTTGTAGCATTTGTAGCATTTTGTGAAAAGCACTGGTGCAAAGGAGTGATTGGACATCCAAGCTTACTGCACTGAGCTTAGGTCTAAGACTTCATAGTCTGGTATGGTCGAATTCTATTCCGTATAAGATTTTTCACCTTTTAGAGGTTCCGGAGCTTCTTTCTGAGTTACCGAGATTTCATTTATGATATTTTATGGCGAAAGTGGGTAAAAAAATAGGCTCTTTGTCAAGAGAGTTAACTTTACTAAATTTGATCCACACGCCTATGTCTTTGAACCCCTCTTCTGAAAACTCTCTATGAAAACTGAACCTTTATATAAAAGGCTAGCTTTTGAAATGGTAAGACAATCTGAGGAATTTCATGAAGCGACGTGGCGTAGGTTACTTAAAAGTGGACATTGCCAAAATATCATCTTTTAACTTATTATTTTATGTCTCAAGAAGAAAGTCATTCATTCCTCTGTATTTCATTGACTCGCACAAGTTGGAGGACGTCGATTCGCTCACAGATTTGACCTAAGGTTACGCTTTAACTTGTATATTGAGCTCTCGTTAAGCAAAGCTAGTTGGTTTAAAGCGCTTGATGATCCCTACATTACGAAAAAACGGAAAAGGGGTTGCGTAAAACAAAAACTGAAGAAGGGGCCGGTGGGGGCGCCCCCTCCCAAGAGGGCCAACGAAGATCAAATAAAACCGGTCAAAAACAAATCTTACCGGTTGCCCCAAACAAATTGGGGTGGAAACCGAATGCCCCCCCTGCCCCCCAAGAAAAAAAGGTGCCTCCGGTAACCCTAACCGTAACTGAAAAAACGAAAATTTATTCTTAGGGTTTCCTTCTTAATCAAAGTAATAAATGGTACTATAGACTCCTCCTGCATTATTTGGTGAGATAGGCTTTAATGTCCCTAACCGCTTCTCTAGGCACACTATGTTTATTAAGCTTGGTCTAGATGTCTATTACTTATTCTCAATATCTGATTCTTTAAAGCCTCTTAAAGCAACTTTGCTTAATAGGTGCGATTTACCTATGCCTTTCTTAAGTTAACTTGCATTCTCATTTTCTTTGCAATGGTTTAGAGGTTCACTTGATCTGTTCTTGTTGTGTGTGCTTCTGTGCTAGCTGTGTACATGGTTGTTCTGTTTTCTTTCTTATTTATTTGTACATGAATTATTGTTTTAAGTTACTTTGTTTTTATTATTCTTTTTTCACATCGTCCTGTATATTGTATACTAGTTTCTAAAATAATTAGTATAACATTTACTATTAAGATTTGACTTAGTTGAATTTGATGTATTAATAAATAAATTACACTTTTTTACTTACTAAAGCATCTTTAAAAATTTAATTATAGGAAAGTTCTCAATTACTCTGAAGACCTCTACCTCACCCCTTTTTAAAACTTGGTTCAAATTATAAAAAATTCATATGAACTACTAACAAATTATAACGAGCAAATAACGAATAAACGACGAGGCGAGCCTTCATTCATATCGCTTTAAAGCAAGACGTGAAAAGTGTATTTCATGTCATATAGACACACATTTACGATCATCTTTAAAGTGTTTTTACCTAATAGCTACAGGAATCGGTTTTAGGGGTTTTTTAGCAAAACCGAACGATGTGCGCGTCGTGCGCGCCTTTAGTGGATGGACAAGTAGATATGGTCAAATCTGAATCGATTAGTAATCACAAGTGCGTACCTTTTATAAGAAACTTGATGCGCTTTTCTGCGATTTACAAACGAATACATGATTGGCTTAACAAAAGTACCTTATAAGAAATAAGAAAATTACATTCGTTGTAGCCGAATCTCTTACAGCCATAAACGTTAGCTTAAAATAGAACTTACAAATTTTTAATATCATCGAGCATAAGTAAAGAGCAAAAAAAACATTCTTTTGCTATTGAAATAAAAGATGCTTTCGGTTTATGCTACAATGTAGGCCCGTTTGCCGAGTTGATCCATTTTCAACTTGCGTGGAAGAACATCCAATATTTTTGCCAACTTTGAAGCCGATATATTCATTTTTACGATCCTAGCTATGTTGACTGCATGCAAATTAATCGACGGACAGGCCAACGGACAAACATGTCCAGACCGACTCAGAGACGTTTTGATAAAAGAATGGAATTTGGTTTTTCTATAATAATGGGTGGCCACGGCTGACAAGTACCGAAGCTATATTTATAAAATAGGCTTTCCTGGTTTTGTTTGCCATAGTCCATAATAACGAATAAAGAAAACATTTTTTTCGATTTTGACAAGAGAGTTGTTCTCAATTTACATTGTACTCTGGGTGTGTCCTTCAACTCATTCGACCCATTTTCAATGCCAAATCTGCGTGAAAGATATTCCAATCTTCTTTGCTAAATTTGAACTCGATATTTGCGAGCATGAGAAACAGACAGACAGACGAATATAACTAAATCGATTCAGAATTTGATACTGATTAAGAAGGTATATACTTTACAGGGCCTCTGAAGTGACGTTGCGGTTTTTGTAAATTATTTGAGGTACTGAATACAAGCTGACCTTCGGTGATGGGTAGAAAGAAATGCGATCATACATCATCATGCGACGTACATCATTTTAAGTGAATATATAAATGTTATAACGTATTCTGCTAAATGAATTAAAAGAGTGTCATTATTCTAGAGCTGCATTTTTTTGTATTCATTGCCTTAAACAAATATAAAAAATTCAACCACTTTGATTATTTCCGGGCGTGGCAGTTGGAGGCTTGTGATATATGCTTTTGATTGGTTCGGAATGAATTCAAGTCTTGGTTACTAGTCTGCAAAGCATTTTGTTGATTGGGTGTCATATTCGTCTCAGTTGCTTTTTGTTGTTTTATTGGGATCCTTGGAAGAGAGCGTTGTATCAAGTAGGAAAATCACTCCTTAATTTTACTGACGTTTTTAATGGCTACTCTGAAAGTTGAAGATTTCCCTCGATTGTGAACGTGATCGTAGGGATGACAAGAGCATTTTTATATCTGATTTAAAAAATTGCTTATTACTCCTTACCTTCAGTTTTCTATCTTAATTTTTAAGAACGTTGGCTTTCCACTAAAAAGCGAAAAACAAACTGAATGGACGAACATTTCTAAAATGACTCGAAAGCTTACGTTGATCAAGAGTTACAAACCGGGACACAATGCTTCCATACTAGAAATAAATAGTCACGACTTTTTAAAAAGTATTGTTATTATTATTGTTATCAAAATTGAAGAAAGAAGAGTGTGGCGAAACTATCAGCAACTGGCAACCTTATAGCACATGCAGTCTTAAAATTTGAGTCTATTAAAAAGTTCGAAAGAAAAACTGAGTCAATAGAGCAATGAACGCACGTTTCTCTATTTAAAAAAAAAGTATTTCGATTTTTTTACTATTTGCTAGAATATGTGACAACCATCCAAACATCATTTACATTTGCTCTGCCGAGAAAGAATTTTACAATCTATACCTTGATCTTTGCAGTTATTACTGTTTACCCACTTCCCAACTTATGTTAAAGCGTCTGCTTTTTTATGCAATAAATCTTATCTAACGGATTATAATATACACCAAAACATATTTTTAGATAAACGTGAATCTCCATCAACAATAAAATAAGTAGTAAAAGCTTACGACACATGCGACGCTACTTGAATATTTTAAATTCTATAGATAAACATAAATGCACGTAAGCTTGAGCACTAAATTCGAAAAGCCGTAGATCAATGAACTTGTAAACTTTAAATTAAAATTTATAAGCAAAACAACGATCTACAGCAATAATTGGCATTGTATAGACATCGGCGTTATAAGGTTTACAATTTTTTATGACGTACTAAACATTAGAGGTTGTATTGGGATTAGGGGTTTGAACGTTTTTTTATTACTTTTTTTACTAACTAAATACTTTTCGTAAATTTTTAAAAAAAATTAAATTAAAAACTCATACGTGTAAATAAAGACTGCACTTGCACTCACTTTCTCTTCTTTAAACGTTGCTTTTGTAGTAATAGTGATCTTGAAAAATATTCTCAAATTACTTTATTACAGAAAATACTATGTACAAATATTTTATAAATGCATATATGTATATTTGTATATATATACATTCACTCAAATACGGTTTTATTGCGCATTTTTTCCACTCATTTTCATAACTTCTTCGTCGTCTTTTTAAGAGTCTTTTCGGTAAATAAAGTCTGAAATAAATAAAAAACAGACAAAAGAGAATATAGTCGGACAAAACTAACCAATAAATGTGTTACTTCGCCTGATACAACCAACAACAACAAATTATACCCTGTTTCCAGGCAAAAGCATACTTTCTGTAGGCGCCCTTATGGGTGGACATGGGTGGCAATATTAATCTTAATACGCCCATAGCCTTTGATGCTCATTTGAAATTCGACTTTAGGTTTTTTGAACATTTCACGTTGCATTTGTAGAAACTTTTTTTTTTGCTTTGTTGTAAATTCACAACGTTACAAAAAAATTTTGTGTTAATATATTTATAAAATAAAATTTACGAATTTGACCACAGCGTGTCTAACTGGGTTTCTTGTCAAAGATCTTATTACTCTTCATCAATTTTCATTATAAAGAACAAAAAATTAGAGTTTGTTGTCCACATAAAGGCTTATTTTTAATGGGAAGCAACACCTACAAGGGCTTAAAAATTAAACTTACGTGGTCCAAATTTTGTACAAGTAGCTTTTCTGTCAAATTACTGTTATAGAGCAGTTTTCATCATAAAAAATTAGAAGTAAGACTTTTTTGCTACGTAAAGACGTACAAACTATTACTCATTTATTTTTAAAATTGCAAATTTTTTTATGTAACAAGTTTGCAAACGTAAGTCGTTACAATTCAAATGGTCGTAACAGGCGTTCGAACTCATCCATTTTCAATAGGTTTAATCCTTGGGCGAAAGAAGGGAAATCTACGAAACTTCGTTAAAAGAGCTCGAAAGTTGAGCGCAATAATAAAAGGAGAGATTAGAAAAATCGAGAAACTTAATCCATATATAAATCGATCTGTATAATAAAACTCGCGCGTAGCCAAAATGCTTTTGGTGATTACACATAAACTATATTTCCTATTACCTCGTTTGCTCAGTTTTTTTTATTCTCAGGCACGTTAAAATCGTTAACTCATTAAATGATGGCTAAAACATCGTACATTACATTACATTACTTATGGTCGGTCATACGCACAACACATTTTACGTAAAATGGTGTGGAATTTATTTGAAGCTTAAGTGAACATTATCGCATGCGATTTTTTTGTTTTCGCTTGCACACTTTTTATAAGAATATAATAAATTTGGACAAAAACATTATATCTAATTTTCTATACAAAGATGCAAAAGACGAAATGAAAATATTTAGGCACACACACCAATTAGGTAACAAAAATTGAATAATAATAATAAATAAGGAATAGAAAGTAATTTAAATTTGCTAAATGCATGTGACGTCTTGCGAATTTATTTTATGTTTAATAAAAAAAACACTTTTTAGTGGAAATCAGTTTAATATTAAAGAAAAAATATTTTAAGTTGTTGGTTTAGTTTCGCTGTCATGACTTAAGCGTTAAGTAAGATATATATATTCTTGATAAGTGCAAGTGCAAGAAATTAGTCCATTCTTCTACTAACAACGGTGTTAATCTATCGAATCCAAGTCCACTTTCGCTTTAAGTTTTCAATTTGTCGTTCTTCATTTTCATCGGATTATGTTTAAAAATCGTTTTAGTCACGTAGTAGTCTAAACATTTCAGTGAGGAACAAAACATTACAGTCAATGTATTTTAAAACTAGTTGCGATATCTCAAATCTTATTGAATACATTTTCTAAGGGTAGTTAGAAGATCATATTTTAATCGATATAAGCAAAGAATGTTATAGCATTCACGACAATATAGACCAAATTTTTCAACTGGAATAACGTGAACGCTGCAGCATTCATATAAGAGAAAACATGAGCAAAGGGAACAGTTTTCTCTCTTCGTACGTTAACGAGCTTAAAGCGCTTTAGGTAAGTTTGTAAATACACAGAGAAAAAATGAAATAATATGGAAAAACCTGAAGCGTCAGTTAATCAATACTTCGGCAAGTACAATAAGTTAATAATGAAATGAGAAATAATTGGCTCTAAAATGTGAATGTTATAGCATTCATGTCATTTTGCATCACAAGGAAAATTAATATCATATACAACATGTTAAGCGAGGAAATTGAATTTCTCCGATTTAAGTAGATGTTTATGCCAACATGTGGTTCACCGATTTGTACCCGAAGAGAAAAAGTTTCACTTTATTGCAATCATGAGTTCACATACCGTGATGGCGTATGCTTTTCGAGGTTCGAGAAAGTTCGACCGTGAAAATTGTCTGCAAGATCGGATGAGCTTGAAGATAGTTCTCTATCTTGGAATATGCTCGAGCAGCACGCTCTTGAAAGCACGCTCTAAAGGCTTGAATTCAATCGTTGTTTTGAAACGCTCGAATTAAGGGATAAATAGGCAAAACCTGATTCTCTTCAGATTGTTGTATTATTTTTTTTTTTTTAAATCTTTATTGTTAAACGGTACATTGTTCATGGTTTTTTACAAAGCATTCTTATAAGTAAAAAGTTGTACATCTTGTATTTATCCGTAATTCAATTGTTGTACTATTTTTTTTTTTTTAAACCTTTATTGTTCAACGGTACACTGTTCATGGTTTTTTACAAAGCATTCTTATAAGTAAAAAGTTGTAC
>KK499904.1:630120-702427 GCA_000688715.1 Glossina pallidipes
AAATAAATAAAATAAATAAAATAAATAAAGAAAAGTATCCGGAATTATTAAGCCAAATAGTTCTGTTATTCTTCTATCCCTTTATTTTGTTGTTTCATCAAGCATTTCGAAGTTAACCATTCTTAAAGTGTCCCAGTCGTAAGTAGGAGTTGTGGTATATTTGTTGCGCGATAATTATGTCATAGGATGCTTATGCGTGGGATGCTATTGCGTATTTGCGTACCTGTTGTGTTTCTAATGGTGCGCTATATGTTAAATGAAAAATTAAGACAAAGATAACAAATTGACGAAAACTTGTTATTATTATTATTATTTTTCTTAATTATCTCTTTCTTTCAAGAATGAAGTCCATTTTATATTTATATACAAAGGATTACATAATTCGAGGCATGTATATAATATTTAAGTGTTGTTGCTGATTTCTTTATTCAAAGTCGTTATTCAACTTATAATTCTACAGCTCTGCAGTATCACGATCCATTGCATTCATCTGCCGATTATTGGATTTAATCCTGGCTCTTCTAGTCCTTCTTTAGAAATTTTTGTATAATGCCTTTAGACGATACTATTAATATATTATCCTCATTATTATTATCATTCTTTATGATCTCGTTTTCTTCCAAAGGTTATTTGTCTCTTTGTATGTAGAACTATATAACTCAGAGCATATACATATATATGAAGTGTAAATTTTGTTGCCGATGTGTTTATTCAAAGTCAGCCATGACTCCTCGTATAATCCTAGAAGTCTGTAGAACTGCAGCACATTGCACTTGCTGGTAAAGCTTTAGACTTAATCCCGTATCTTCTAGTCCTTTTTTAAGGCCTTCTAAAGTATAACGCCTGTAGACGATATTATTACCCCTTCAACATTCCATTGTCGCTTTATCGGTGTTGCCGGTGTCATCAACGGTATGTATTTATTTATTTTCTCTGACAATTTTTCGGTTGCATTCTCGTCGGTTGATATCGATACATCAATAAGTTGTACGTTTTTCCCTTTCTTGTCAACCAACACAAAATCAGGTCTATTGTCGATTACCGGTTCTTCAGTTAGGATTGTTCTATCCCAGTAGAATTTGAGTACTTGGTTTTTTATAATATTTTCACCTCGTTATTTTTTTTATATGGAATGTCTATTTTAATGTTATACTTTTCTAGAAGAACCAAATATATTATTTTCCCGATAAGATCTATGCTTGTACGCTCTGTTTGCGAAATGTGTGCATTCTCATGTGATACGCTTTATAGTCTCAGATGTTTGACATCCATAACCAAATCCGTTATTTTGTACCAAAAGGTCTTTCATTATTATAAGTTATTTATTCCAAAGAAAAAATATTTGGACTAAAGTGAAACAAGCACTACCAACTAAAATTATTGGGTCAAAAAAAAGCCAGGTGGTTTTTCTAGTCATTTTAATAAAGTTAAAATTTTTTTCTTGTTCGCTTGAGTGGCCGAAGGCAAAGAACATCGACTAGCAACTCAAATGGTCGTGGGTTCGAAACTCAAGTGCCTTAGAGTCTTAATAAAGCCGATAGCTTCAGACGTTAGTGCTTTTTATAAAGCTTTAATCTTAGAATTTATTTGTCTGGCGACAATTAATAATAATAATAAAAATTTTTTATGACCTTTACGTTCTACGAGTACATTCAAGGTGTCAAGTTTTTCTTCCATAAAAAATAGAGAACGACGTATAGACTCAAAATATAAGCATATCTTTTACAACAAACTGACTGATAACTTCGTCACTGCAATAATGCACCACCGCGTTGAACCATCGTCTTCTACACATTTTCAGACAAAAAGCTACTTAACGTCATTTCACAAATACCGTCCCTGAGACAGCTTCGTCTCGGTTCTTTCTTGTGAAACTGAGATTAGAATCCTCAGAGAAGTATTTGACTGAAAACTTGCAAAACAAGGAGACCGCAGATAGATGAAAGTTTCAATTGTCCGTCTGTCTCCTTCCTGTTGCACAAAACAGAAAGTAGGATTATTGATGATATGGGTAAAGTGCGACACTGTTGTGTAACGGAATAATATATTATATTAACATAGTCAAAAAATCAGACGGTCTAAGGTTGTCTCATAATTGCTTGGCGGGAGACCAAAATTAAGAGTATATATGCCAAGTTTTAAGTTCTGGCAGTAGCCAAAGGCATGAGAGTCACCCCGCACTTTCCGAAGTCTAATTTAACGAATTTCAAATGTTTCTAATAGTATAATAAACTCAATGTCTCTGCCTCGGTGATTAATTTATTAATTAATGAATTTTCAAAAAACAAAAAACATAACTTTCCCTATGCGACATTGCATTATCAAAGATGCAATTTCCTCTTTTTAAATGGAGCTGATGTGTAAACGACTACACGTAATATGGGTCAATTGAAATTAAAAATAGAATATCTCTGGCAATTGCATTACAAAACCCAATTACCACCCAACTGTAAATCTTCCATATATAATAACACATCAGACTATTTATTCTATATATTTTGTACACGTATAGGTACATGATACAAATACATCGTCACAGAGCAAACGCAACATATAAGAAGACTGAATGAATGAATATGCTTGACAAACGGTAAAATAGATTAAAGAAATCTTTTCCCATTTTTGCTTTGAGTTCTATTTCGACTGTGCCGTGACGGACGATGTGTATGTGGTATAGCTTGTATAAATAGCATGCTATAGAGCTAAAGTAATTAAAGTCGTTCGTGATAAAGGTGGTAATTTCTGCATATAGAAAGTATTTCATAACATTTCAAAGCACGTAGTTTTGCAGTCATTGTTTTTTACAAAGCTTTCATTACTCAAAAAGATCAAAAAAAAGGAAAAACAATATATTTTCAAAGTTCATTTTCTTATTTTACAGATAATGATGTTGAATCAGTGTTGGCAGAATCTCAGGCAATTGTTACGCATGCATCACAGCAACAGCAACGACAACAGCATATGTTAGAATCCCAATGTTCCGTAACTAGTACAACTTCCATACAGACTGTATTACAGCAATCTGTTATACTACAACAAAACACTTCAACTCCAAAACATGCTAATAGCACGACTAATCTGAACGGCCTCTCATTAACGCAACAACAACAGCAGCATCAACAGCAAACTGCTACTAACAGTAATTCAAACAGTTTAAATAATTCACAAATCATTACCTATGCTATCGAAGCTCTGCCGGGTTTACGACATCCTTCGGATAGCGTAAATTCTTTATTGGAACATATAGCACCTGCCAATATGAGCAGCGAGGGAGTACTAAATATTGCCGATGTAGCCGATCTCTTGCATCCACAACATGCAATAATAACAGGTAATGAAGAACTGTTCTGAAGAGCTGAGTCCTGAATATATTAAATAATGTTTTCTTATTACACTTAAGGTGGACGCTCTCAGGAAGGTTGTCCTTTAATTATATTTCCTGATAACAACAATTTCGCGACACTGGAAGAAGTGGATTACCAAAAATTAATTTTATATTTGACTTCAGTACCATCGTAAGTCATATAAGTTTAAAATTTTTATTTGAAAATATTACTTAACGGTTCGTTTCAGTTTACAAGATGCCGATTTGGGTTTTCATTTGATTATTGATCGACGTAAAGATAAATGGACTTCGGTTAAAACAGTTCTGCAACGTATATCGGTAAACAGCCACGATTTTATTAACAGATTTCTTTTAAAAATATTTTCTGATCTTCAATATGATTTAAAGGGAACGGTCAAATTTCACGAAGATAACAAATATTTTTCTACCCATCATCGGGGCTAGATTAGACAAGTTTTTTAATCCTTGGCTAATCATGGAATTGATATGTTGGATATGTATTGCAATCGGAAAAGCAGAATGTTTTTGCTAGTTTTACGTCATTAACTTGCTAAACTGATTTTATTACTGTGTCCAAAACGTTAGACCAATTTAACTTTTTATACCCATCGCCGAAGGATGGGGGATCTATTCATTTTGTCAAAACGTTTGCAATGCTCAGAAGAAAGCATCAGAGTCGCTCCAAAATATATATATTCTTGATCAGCATCAAATTCTAAGTGGATTTAAGCATGTCCGTCTGTATATTGTCTGTTCTAAACATTCTCCTGGGCTAAAAAGCTATCGATTTCAAACTTGGCAGAAACATTGGAAGTTGTTGCACACAGGTTGGTCTTGAAAATGTGCCAAATCGGTCGAAAACGCAAAATATAAACATCTCCACCTTTCAAAAGGAATAGAAAATTGGTTTCTTCCCCATTACACATAAACTATAGAATGCAAATGTACCACAATTTGAATGCATATTCTATGCAAAAAAATTGAAAAAATTGACCACGCTATTGAATCATCATCAATCATATGTGGTTTTCATATGAGTAATTATCAAAAATGGGAAAATAAAAAAAATGTACAAATAAATAAGTGAAGTGAGTGCAAGTGAAACAAACTGACATAACCACCATTTCCACCATTTAACCATCATTAACATGGGTCGGGGATATTTGTATGGTCTTAGGATATTTTTTGACATGGTCTTAGGATACTTTTGAACATGGTCTTAGGGTATTTTTTGTTGGATACAGTTTACCAACATTTAATTTACAATGCCTTTATAACGCACAGAAAAAAGCTTCAAAAACCCCGTACAGTATATAAATTCTTAGCCAGTTTCAAATTTGGAATGCACCTAAAGAAGTCCGTCTGTTCGTCTGTGTAGTTCTTGTGGTAAACATGCTCCCGCTAGCGAAAATGAAGATATCGTCTACAAATTTGTAAAAGAATTTGGAAGTGACTCGAAGTTTTCCATGGATACGCCTGCAACGTCCATACGCCTATCCGACAAAAACTATTATTTTAAAAATATAACAAATCAGCCACGCTAATTAATTTTATAGAGTATGAAAATTTCGTTTTTTTTACTTTTTTCCTTTTTTAGGATAACGGGGATGAGTATGAATGATTCGGTCACGACCGAATATAATTTTCTTACTTGTTTTTTTTTAAATCTATTTATTATTCCAAATCCATTTCGTCGCCTTCAAAGTAATCTTCAATATTGCTTGTTAAGAGTTAGGCCGGACGCAAGAAGTTCACAACGCACAACGCCACGATAATCAAAGAAATCTATTAACATCACCTTGGTTTTTCAGCGACTATGGCGCGGTTCTTTCGGTGTTGGCTCACCTATTGGCACGGTGTTCGCTCTACTGAGCAAAGCTGATTGAAGTCTCATCTCCCGTTTTATGACCAATCGATAGTCAGAAATCATCTCCTCACGTACATTGTAAAAATCAAAAAAAAATTTTTTTGCGTCGTAGAAAACCAAGCTCAACTGGAACACTAAATGATGATGTAAAATTTGACAAAGATGTCTGTTGCTATCAATTTAGAAAAGATATGTTCTTCTGATGTTCTATATTCCCGCGCATTTTAACTTGACTTAACTTGGTCTTACTTTTTAGTTATAGTGTTATTTTATAAATTTTTCACTTTGGATTTCTCAACGGAAGTACGCATAAATTTACATTAAAAATCTATGTTAAATATAATTATTGAAACTTGAACTTCGATTGACACAACTAATAACGGGGTGACCAAAAGGGAGAATCTTTTAAGTACCAAGATTATCATAACAGAATTTTCCAAACTTCTCCATGCTTTCACTCATTTCATTCTCTCTGTGTGAAATGCATGTGTTTCTGTAAGTTTTCAACTTGTTCGTCCTTGTCGTTTGAATCAAAAATCGGAGTTTTCCTTGTCATATTCAAAATATAACTAACTAAAAAACTCGATGAACACTTTCTTACTTACACTTACCCTTCGGGGCATATTCTGGCGTTGTGATCGATCGCTAATCATAAAAGGAAACTATGCATATTCTTGTTATAATTGTGTTGATTTTATGTCAGTTTTGATATTCTGAAAGAATAGTCAAAATCTGTGAAAGATTTGGTAGGATTAAAACATTCACGACCTTTAGACCAATCATAGAAATAAAAAGAAATAATAACATTCAACCTACATCAAGAAAATCAACCCCTTACACTAGGTAAATAAACCGCTTAGATCAAGAAATAATAACATTCAACCTACATCAAAAAATAATTTCAATCAACCATTAAACACCCCGCACTACTTCGCTTAATACAGTCGTTCATACAACTATTTTTCAAAATAACGCGTCATATAGGAAGTAGTCGCAAAAATGGTCCGATCCAATTAAATATCGTTCAGTACGGCTCGTCCGCGAGGCAAGATACGTCGTTATACTAAAATGTCTCAAAAGTTGTGACCTATACGATGAATATAGCTATGCATGGGCAGACATCATAAGAACGAACGGACAAGCGAACTGAGAGCACCACAAGCTTGGGTAGATCTTTTTCTAGTTCTCCTGGGCATGGTACATATCCGCACAAAACCTAATATGCTGTTGTCTCAAAAGGGGTATAGTAGGGTATAGTAATTATAAATATTCATTAGGATATTATTGCGAAATATATCCAACTCTATTTTCGCACGGTGGATACAATCCTTAAAAGAAGATAGAGCAAAAAATAGCCTAAAAATACATGTTACATATAACTTTAAAGAATCGTGTAAAATGAAAAATATTAAAAATTTTCAAAAAAACGCGCAAAAAAGACAATAAGGAAGTCCACATTACATATTTATAAAACAAAAGCCATTCAATTGGGATTAGGAATAAAAATCAATTTTATAAATATTCACCGCTACGATATGACAAATGCGCACATTTGATAGGCATGTTAGATATGAACATCAACTTCCAGAACTTTATTCAAATTATTTATTGCATTGTACGAACTGAACACTAACACAAAACACAAACACTGAATAACGGAATGCTGGTTTAAGTTGTAAGAAATACAATGGGTAAAGCAGAAAAGTGATCATAAAATTCGTATATTCCCCGTAGGAGACCAAGTCATTAACATAAATGTGGGTTTAAACCGATCGACGTTTGATTGCGGTATTCCTGCAGTTGCATTTTGTAGCTACATACATAATCTTCTGTAAGACACTGTCAAGATTGGAACGAAAATGATTTTTTTGCAATTTTTATTAAAAAAATTCGTGTAATAAAGTGTATTTTTTTGTGTTGCTAAAGATTATTAATTCAAAATTGTGTAAATTGTATTTTCTGCATAACAATTAAATCAATAGAATCCTAATGAACGCTTATACAAATTGGGAGGGACTTCTCTTTTCTTTGTTTTTATAATCATATTAAAGCATAGATTGAAACGCTCTCATTAAGCTACATGTTCAACTTCATGGAGTTTTCGTTATATTTCAGATATATTTTCCTGGCATTATACATGTAGTCTATGTTCTACGGCCGTCTGGCCTCTTTCAAAAGGCGATTTCAGAAGTCAGTACAAAATTTTCCAAAGATGAATATCGTTTCCGTTTAGTGATATGTTCAGCATTAAATGATTTGCATGAATATATTGAGCAAAATCAACTAACATCAGATATGGGTGGTACATTAATTTATTCCCATCATGAATGGATACAGCAAAGAATTGTAAGTTTTTAAGTTTTATAGCAAACAAAAGAAGAAAAGTATTAATAATTGCTTTGTGTATGGAAAAGTCATTAGAAAAATTTTCAAGCTTAACTCATCAAGTATCGGCTGAACTAGATATTTTCATCCAAGCCATACATGACACTGAATTTCCAAATTCGGTGGAAGCTACTCAAAAGCTACTCGATGATCAGGGCCTCGATTATGAAAGATTAAAGGTAATATATCAAGCACCAAGATTCTCAAAAAAAGTGTTTATTATTTTATTTAAATCTTAGGAGGAGATATTAGCTGCTGCCAAACATGGCGAAACTTTACTAAACAATATCAAATCAAATGATGAGATTAAAGAATTTTCAGAACGTACCGGCAATGTTAGTTCCATAGAACGGTGTGTATTATTGTTAAATCTAAATTTTCTATTGCAGTGAAATAAAGTAATTCACTTACTAAAATCTGTATATCTATTCATATATATCTATATATATATATATATTTATATATATACATAACAAGTCCTTTTTATCCTAATAGGATCCAAATTTAATATCCTTAACTTCCCCGTAGTCGCTTCCTCTGTCTGTCCCTTTCTTTCTATTTTATATACATTACTAACTTTATTCTTGTTTCAATTTGACATGTAATTACTTTGAAACAAGTTTACTTTTTTTTAAAAAAATTGTGCTGTTTCCCTTTAATTTCTAGCTCTGCACTGGTTTTGTAAAGTAAATTTTTATCAATTTAAAAATAAAAAATTAACTTTTTACTTTCTGTTATAGATTAAAAAAAAAAAAAAAACGCAAGCAATTGAAAACAAACGTTTAAAACGTTTAAAATTGTTGCTATTGATAATTCGTTTAAAACATTTCTCAAACGGTTGTTTGAAATTTCAAAAAAAAAGAGACAATTTTTAGCATGTTTAATAAATTTCATTACATTTCATTTCTAAATCGATCGTTCAGTTCGAATTTCATTAATGTCTTCCAAATATATTTTTTTTTTATATATATATCAAAATATGTATAGAGTTAAGTCCAAATTAGAAGCTGAGATATATTTTCATTACATGCTATAATTTATTTTCGTATTCGGCTGTGTTAAAGTGTTTACGTCAGTGTTGCATGAGTTTGTTTGTGGTAAAAAAAAGCATATATATATCGTTGTAACATGAGATTTACATTATTACTATTATAGCTGTCTAATACACGCATATCTACACAATATTATTCACATAAAAAAATTTTTCAATTTTTTTTTGGCTTTCATTGGTTTTCTTCGTCATTTTCACACAGCATTAGCACAATTTTCTCATTCTCGTTCACATTATTTACCTAACCAAATATCGCCTTAACATATGCTTCATGTTTTTTAACATCCTAAAGAAATTTATTTAACAGAAAAATGTTTAAAAGTTTTTTTCTCATATAAGAATTATTCTCCGATTTCAACCAACTTAGCACTTGTTGCATTATAAGAAATTTCTCATTATAAGAATTATTCTCCGATTTCAACCAACTTAGCACTTGTTGCATTATAAGAAATTTCTCATTATAAGAATTATTCTCCGATTTCAACCAACTTAGCGGCAGTGAAACTATATTTGTCTTGAATTGAATTTCTATTTTACCAGGATTTTCATTTTTTACCGTTGCGTTCTACAATTTTTCTTTAAGAAAATATTTGTTTAACTTGAAAGAAGGAATCCTTCGCAATTTCTCTATTCGTCTCACATTTATCTAAATTTTCTCACCAAATTTTGGCATGTTTTCAAATATCTTTCCATTTGGCGTCATTTTTTATGCTATATTGAACGTGTGGGAAGTGGGAATTTTTCATTATGGTTTTCCTATTTACTGGAATTTTGTTCAATTTAAAAATCCTGCAAGCAATTTGTCATGTGTTCAAACATCCTTGCACTGATAGGTATAAGAACTGTTAAAAACACAGTATTTTTACTGGACAAGGTATTTGTTGAAAATTTTTGTTTATATATGTACAAAAGAGGTTGCGGTAATGGTAAATTTTATGTTTCACGGTTTATCATTTACAGATAAGAGAAAAAAGAAGAGATACGAAAACATATGGTGTGAGTAGTGACAAGAATATTTTCTATTACGTGAGTCTGAGAGAGATATCACACTTGGGCGCTTATTTAAAACTAAGCTTCATAACGGAATGCAAAAGAACTAAAGAAGTTTAGCATTTTTTGAGACGATTGTCACGGACTTTTTTGGTCGACTTGTGTAAGGAAACAATTCCAGTTTTACATTCAATTAATTTCACTAACTCAAATGAAACACTATAGTGGGGGCTAGGGCCGCGTTAGTGCTACACCACCCCGGGGCTATTCATATAACAATTTTTCAATATAAGGCATATATGGGAGTTACAATACTGTGACCTTTCAATTTTGAGGACAAAAAAGTAGAAATACTATAGCGGGACACGGCCCACTATTAAATACTCTACATCACTTCGTTTACTATAGTGTATATAGTGTATTATAGTTATTCATATAACGACCTTTCGAAAGAAGGCTCTATATGGGGGGTGACCGAAAAAGTGGTCCGAATTAAACCACCTTCAATAGTGTTCGTCTTGAAGCCAAAACACGTCAGTGTATGAAAGTACATGGAGTACGCTTTGTAGATTGCACGAAAGAAACCAAAACAGGCAGACGGACACACAAGCTTAGTTATTCTGAATCGATCAGTATAATAAAAAGTAGATCTATTTCAAATGATCCTGGGTATTGCACACGTCCGCGCAGGTTTAATATACCCTTCTACCACAGGTAGAATCGAGTATAATCACAATAGCAGCTAGATACGTTATTGTGAAGATTGTCATCTTATAGCTCTACTGAGCTAAAGTTCCACTGACTTGGTTTTGAGAACAGGAGAACAATTTGTAAAGTTTTAGAATGCGTATCTAAAATTTAAAACCTTTTTCAAACTTTCATTCGGCCACGTAGAAGATAAGTTAGGTTCAAAATCTCTGACTAATTTCTAATAAAAAAATATTTACAATGTTTTTTATATGTGTAAAAATGTTGAATTTTGGCGCCGTCGTGTAACAGGCTTTCAGTGTATTTAGGATATGTTTGCATTGCGCGTGGACCATATATAATATTATCTACAAATACATATAAATATAACATGTCTGAGTGTGTGTTATAGATTTTTTCGAAATTGGAAAATGATTTTTCTAATTTTCCTTTATGCCCTGTTATCTTAATTTTTAAACCTTACACTACTTGCATTACAAGAGTATATTAAGTTTGCGAGCATGTTTACATTACCCAGAAGGGTTTGAGGTAGGGCCTTTTTTATTATTATATTCAGAACCCTTTTCTGAAGCACTTGCTGGACAGTCTAAGCTTGTCTGTCCTCCTCTTCGATTATTCGTCTTGCATTCTTGTGTTCAATCTACAACACGCAATTTTTGATATATTTTTATGAAACATGGCACAGGGACGTGTTTTTCGATCACTTCGCATATAATGAGGTGAAATATTTTACGGCGAGCCGTCGTTCACTACAGTCTTTTTCTTGTTTCAAAATAGCAATAGATGTATTTATCGTAGGTAATCATAAGAGTAGATCGTTATTCGCCCTAAGATGAAATCCACTAGCCTACTATTTTACATATCGAAAAACGAAACATTAAAAAGGTTTAATTTTAAATATTTCTAGAAATGTCTTAAATATGCCAGCAACACGATAGGGGACGAAAATATATGTTTTTCATATCCAGCTTCGAAAGATAAACGTATAAAGATACCTAATATATAGACAACACGGTACCATCCACCAATAAGATCGTAGGATAACGTACACACGTAGAATGACCATTGACGAAATCATATGATTTTTACTCCCAACCTTCAAAGGAAGTGTGTCAAAATTTTATAGTATTGCGAGCCCTATTGTTGCTATTGTTGCAAGCTATAGTTGTTCTAATGATATATATCCATGATTAGACTCAAAATTAATTTAAATCTACCGATGGACATCGTTTCAGTAGGCGTATGAAAATTTAAACCTGGCTTGATCTGTATGTCGAAAGTTAATTAAATATATATACCTATGTTTATAATAATACAATAACTTGCGAGCTATATCAGATGTTAATTTAGGAATATACACATAAATGTATCAAAAATTGGAAATTGAAATTAACACGATCGGCACCAATTATATTTAAGTTGAGATGTATTTTTTTTGTTGTCTTAAGATTCGGTTATGGTTTATGATTACAAGATGGATGCATTCGATCGATATCAGATCGTATATAAGATTCTATATATATATTCTCAAGTTATATTCATATGCAATATAGTATCACCCTAGATAAATGTGCAGATTAAGAGCCTTGTTTACTCCGTCATATATAATTACATATATACAGCGGCGGGCACGAATTTGGCACACATTACTGCGTCGACCTTTATTAGACGCTTCTTTTTTTTTTTTATTACGTGTCACGTGTGATTGAAAGTTGAGTTAAGATTACTTTTCTTTGGTCGTTTTGCTACTTAGTAGAGTTATTTTGAAAAAAATTCTGAAAGTTGAAAACTTTAAAACATTATTCACCTAAAACTTAATATTTGGTTGGACACCGCTTTAGGACCTATGTTAGACTTAGTTATGATAACCAGAAGAAAATATTTACTTTGGAAAACAAGACCTACAAAGTGTTCTATATACGTCACCTTTTATCTTTTCGAAGTCATTGATCGCTTCCCTTTCTGTTCTTAAGCCCATCGATGAAATTTTAGAATTCTTTCACAAAAAATGAAAATTTAAATCTTAACACATACTTATGCAATTTATGTCCAAAACCTACCCATCTACAAGTAAAAAATGACATTGATCGACAAGCAGATAATGCCATAATTAACAAAATGAGGCATACATATATATCTGCTTGAAGTAGTAATCAGTAGTAATAAGAAGGATTTACCTTAAAGCGAACTTTAAACGATTAATGACATCTGAACCTAGGAGTTATTTATAAAAGATCTTCACATTTTCAAGCTACTGCAAAGGCTGTCTTCCTTTGAGTCAATAATTGAATCAAATATACTATTAACCCAAATAAAATTCTCCCACATTGGCATTTAAAGTAACGCGAATAAATTTATTATTTTTTATGTCATTTGCACCCACACCCATTTACATCCACACATCTCATTTAATTCATCACTCACCATCATCACACGCACACAAACAAACACACACACACATACGCGCGCAGATGTGTCACAAATGAAATTTCTCTCTTGTAATCAATCATTCATTTAGTTTGCATTTAGAAATTAATATTTCTTTGTGCTGTTTTCCATGCACACTTTCTCTCGTTTTCTCTTTCTCTCCCCTGCTCTCTTCTTCTTCATCGATATAACTTCGTCTCTCTCGTTTACTGCTCATCATAAAAAATATTTTTGTGTCTCTTTGCTTTATTTTTTTCTCCCTAATTAACTCTTTTTTCCTGTAATGTCTCGTCCATGAATTGATTTTCAAAAAAAAATAAAAATCTTATTTTTTAAAAACAAAAAAAATGAGTAAACTTAAGCAGATCCAGTGCAGGGCAATATCAACAACAACATTCACAACAACAACAATCAATACAAAATTTTACAATACGTCATCAAATAATTTATCATCAACAATATAAATTGAAAAAACCACAATATTATGACGATTGTCGGGATTATCGTAGACTTTTGGTACAATTGGAAGAGACTGAACGCCGTTTCGATGAATTCTGGCGTACGCATCGGAATCGCCTGCAGCAGTGTCTGGAATTAAGAAGATTCGAACATAGTTTCAGGAACTTACAGGTAAAGGAATTTTTCAATTTTTATACCTATCACAGAAGGATGAGGGTGCCGGAACGAAACTGCAAAGATCCCACGAATTATACATTAATTTAGCCATGTCCGTCTGTCTGTCTGTTCACCTGTGTAGTGTCCGTTGTAAACACTTTCCTGACCGCAAAAATTAAGCCATCGGCTTCAATTTTGGCACAAACATTGGAAATTCTTGCACACAGGTTGGTATTGAAAATGAGCTGAAATCGGTCGAAGGACACGCCTATAGTACCTTATAAACTGGGAACGTCTCTGCTTTCCAAAAGCAACAAAAAAGTTGTTTTTCGCTCATTACTCATAAACGCAGCTATATTTAGAAGGAAGCTTCAAAACCCACTTAAAGGATAGAAATTCTGGGCCCGTTTCATATTCAGAATGCGCCTAGAAATGTCCATCTGCCCGTTCGCTCTACTATGTAAATATAAATTTCCAAAAGAATTTGAAAATGACTCAAACCGTTTAAAGGACACGCCTACAACGCCCAGACATCTATGAGACAATCAAAACTGGGAACGGCTTTGCTCTCCGTGTTTTTTGCTCGTTACTTGTAAACTATAACAGAAATATGATGTAAATTTCCACTTTTACTCTGAAAATAGAAAGAATCAGCCACGCCCATCCAATGTTATAGAGCATATAAAATGTAGCTCTTTTCTTTTCTTTAGTTTTTTTTACGATAGCGGTAACGGGTATAAAAGATTCGGTTGCTACCGACTACCGAATATTACTTTCTTACTTGTTGTCTTTTGCATTCTTTGAGATGTGATTTCTCTGACTTTTTCTTAGAGCGCTTTTGATATTCATTTGAAAAATGTGTCGGAAATGACTGAAATCGGCGAAAGTGTGGCACGTGTCGATTGTTTGATCGAAGAGACTAAAACATTTGAGCAACTCTGCAGTAAAGATATTGATGAAGCAGCCGAAACTATAATAGCCGGACAAAAACTTATCGGTTCACGTGGTGTTTATCCTTGGGAAATTGTTCAACCCAAATGCGATGAATTGCAGCGTATTTGTGACATTATCAGTGAAAGAGTTAAGAAACGTTTAGAAATTTTAAATAAGAATCGCGAACTCATGGAAAGAGTCGAAAAGGTTTGCATTACATTTAAAATAGAAAACAATTTCATATTCAATTCTTTATATACTCTTTTTCTGTTTTTTCAATTCCAGGCAAATGAATGGTGCGCTAATGGTGTTGAATTGTTAACGTCACAACGCATTGAAAAGTGTTCAACGTCTGCTGAATTGGCTGAACAAAGTCTACAAGAAATACAAACATTTATAGCATCAGCTAGTGATTTTAAACTATCTAGTCCGAGTGAATTTAAAAAAATCTTTTTAGAGAGTACAACACCTGAAACCAAAGCCCTAGTATCTCAAGTAAGTGCTTAAATCACAAACTTAACGCAATTTCCAATATTCTAAAACTAAATGTAAGAATGAATGAATTTTAGAAATTTATTTAAAAAACAAAAAACATTATAGTAGGACATGGTCGACTACAAATATCTTACACTATCGCACAGTTATTTATATAAGGACTTTTCAACGTAAGGTCTTATATGGGAAGCGTTCGAAAACGACGCCCGTTCCGAATCACTTTTAATAGCGTACACCCTTGAGCTACAACATACCAATATCTCTAAACTTATGTCCTGTAGGGTGAATATCAGAAGTACAAACGTACATACGCACAGACGGATAGAAAAGCTTGGGTGAATGTATATCTGGGCTTTCGATATCCGAACAAATTTAACATACCTTTGTACCACAAACGGTGTAGGGTGGAAAAACAGAAACAAATCTAGACTTCACCTTGCCGAACTTCGACTACTGTTTTCTTGAAACTATGTTATTACAGCGTGCCCTGAAGACAAAAGAAAGATGAGAAGAAGGTAAGTTCTTGAGAACTTTGCGAAATTCATCAATAAAGCCGCTTTGGTCCCATTCTTTTTCGCGCTTTTCATTCACTGTAATTTTATCGATTCGAATTTTTTATAAGGCGCCCTATTATCCACAAGGCTAAACGCTTAATCAATAAAGCAACAAAATCGGGTTATTACAATAAAATTTGATGTGCAGTGGTCTCATCATTGCTTATATATCTTATTGATGTTTTCGCATTTTCTCATAAGACCCCGTCAAATGATTTTGAATTTTCATTCCTATCCGCATGAATAGCCAAGTATGTAAGAATTGCTACGACGAAGTCCGTGTTCGCGAGTTTCAAATTTCAAGAGCGATACCGTTTATTTGAGTCGTAGTTACAGTGAATCCCCAGTGTATAAAGATAATCGTGCTTACCGCTTGGGCACACCTCTATCTCCTTTTTTCTTGCTCATATCTTTCTGACTGTCACCGTGTGTATGGCACATTCCCTGGTCTAGTGGTGATGTTCAAAAAAATTCGATTTTCGTAAAAAAAATCGTCGGTAGTTTGCCAGTGTTGTTTAAACTTGCATCTCTCCATACATAAAATCACAATCTCTACTAAAAGCAAGAAATCTTCTGGTGTAAAAATATGCAGGCTTTCATTCCTCCATCTAACTTTACTTATGATATGATTTTGATATATGCCGATATAAAGTCGGCAATTTTTCTTCGAGAACGAAATAGAAAAATTCTATAGATCTTCGATATTTGTTTATACACACAGAGTGTATAAAGAATATATTTACTTTTTTGCTATCCCAAAAAAGTAAATATATATTTTTAACTGTTTTAAAAAATTGCGTCGATTTGTTATGTGTTATATGAAGTTATTACAATTAACTTACTGCTTAAACAAAATTGGTGTCAAATTTTTTATACCCATCACCGAAGGATGAGGTTTATATTCATTTGATCAAAATGTTTACAACGCCCCGAAGGAAATATCAAAGACCCGACAAACTATATATATTCTGCGTGTCTGTCCATCGGTGTTTACATAGCAAATAAATGTACAAAAATTTGAACGCATATTCTATGGACTATGTCATAAAAAATTCGGTCGTAAGCGAATATAATTTTCTTACTTGTCCTTATTACACCCGACAAATTGAATCCGAGGATGAGCTGTGTGAGTCGTCCATTGAGTCGTTAGTTAGCAAAAGAAATTAATAAATTTCCACTTCTTACAAGACTATGATTTCTTAATTGCGGATTTCTTACTTTGGAACACGAAATCCTTTTGCAAAATCTCTTTACCTAAGCGCGCACAATGGTCTAAAAATATATGTGTGTGCGTAAGGCGGACAGTATGTACTGTGTGGCCTTTGCTTTCTATAATTGCATACAAGGAGTTGTCAAAACGTGTATAAAAATGAAATGCATATATTGAACTCAATAGGCCGGTCAATAATTGTTGGGACCAAGTAATAAAGAAATACTTTTTGCAACTTTGTTTATCAATATCGCCTCCATCAAGCAATCGCTTGTCTGAAACTTCGACGTGAATTTTATAAAACGATTTGTCAAATCCCTCAAATTATGCTTCATTTTCCACAATGATTTCATCGTTTCGTCCAAATTTTTTTCCTTGGAGAAAACTTTTGACATGGCAGAGCAGTTCAAATTTTAACTCACCTGAAACTTCAATACACTGCCTTCTGATATTTTTAGAATGTCAGCTATCGATTATCGAAAATAATTTTCAACGTTTTTTTGTTGTTTTCCACTCTAACGCCTGGTCCAAACCCTTTGCTGGTCCAAAACGTTCTGCATCAGCGCCGTCCATGTGATCTTATTTAAGATCAGTAACAAATTGTTGTTTCCGATGCACAAGGATCGCCAGAATAGTTTTGAAGACAATGCTGATATTGAACGATGTGTGTTTCCATAAAAAAAAAAAAAACTGAGTTTCATCAATACTCGAGGAAATTCGAGTTTTTCCCTTTTTTTGAAAATAACAAAACTAGTGGTCACTACGTCACGTACACTGTAACTCGTAAGCAAAAGATGAAAATGCCATAAAATTTTGTTAAGCGTAGACTATATACTAAGAGGGATTTTGGTTAGAGATGATATTTATATGTCAGTCACAGGAATTATTGATGGAGTATATTAAGTATATATAGATGACGCATTACATATGCTCAACATAACAAGTGAACGCATGTTCTAATCTCTCTCAAGGTTCGGTATCCAAATCGGATTGTTTTGAATTCAAGTTAATTGAATTGTGGGGGGAATCTAGCATTTCGAACCATTCCATGAAAAATACTTTCAAGAGATTCAAATTTTTCAAGTCGCGAAATTGAAGTCACGTTTTGAGGTGACGTAATCAATTAAGTTACCTACGACAGTTAGTCGTTCCATGAAAATAGTTTTAAAATGTAGTTTATTTAACAACGGAAAAGAACTTGCTTTAATTTTTGTAATGGTGTGTATGGGCTTTGAAAGTCTGCGTAGGTCAAGAAGTATATACACAACAAGCACACATGTACTGCCAATAAGCAAGTTTCTATTAAAGGCATGTACACTCGTGCTGAGACAGGTGTTGTAATACACCCAGCTCTTTCTTACATGGTCTTTTTTTACACGATTTAGAAATAACACGGTTCCCAATGATAACAAATACATTTTTTTACACGATTTATAGGAATAGGAAATACACTGAAGTTTTCGTGAAAACTTCGATTGTATTACAAAATTTTTTTTTTTTTTTGCGAATTGTTAGCCCTAGTTTTGATATCTATGTAAAGTTTCATCTCTACATATTCAATTGCTGCACAGTTAGACGAAGTCTTGTGTCTTTTTCAATTTTTACTTCCTCTGATTTTGTCGAGCAAAGAGTTTGTATTACGATTTATTTACGGCAAACGTTGTGGATGTTATTGACAGCATTCGGTGTACCGCAAAAAATACTCAGCTTTAACGCAAAGAACGAGTTCAACACGAACAGTACAATGGGCGATCATTAAAATATACTGACGCAAGCTATCCCAAGGAAATCAAGGATTTGACGCTCGAAGGTCGTCAATTGGCAATTAGAGACCTTGCTGATGCTGTGGCTGTTTCATTTGGATTAACCCAAACCATTTTGGACCATGTCTTGTGCCTCTCAAGCTTGAAATATCAATTGATTCTTGAAACAGTTAGTTTTTTAAGTAAGTAAGAAAATTGAATTCGGTGAGGACCGAATCTTTTATACCCACCACCGTTATCCTAGAAAAGACAAAAATATGAAAGGACTAAATTTTTATGCTCTCTAATACGAGAGCGCGGCGGAGTTTTTCTAGTTTCAAAGTAAAAGTTTTGGCCCTAAAGACATGTGGACTGTCCTTGGAAAAGTTTAGGTCAATTCCAAAGTGTTTTGCAAACTTGTTGGCGATATCTTCACTTTCGCTAACGGGGGAATGTTTACTATATAATACTATAATGTTGCTCCAAAAGACATATGGACAGACGAATAGGTGCACATTTTAGGTGCAGTCCAAATTTGAAATTGGCCAAGAATTTATATACTTTATGGAGGTTTTGAACCTTATTTCTGCGCTTTATAAAGCTATTGTAAAAAAAAAAAAATTTTGATACACCACAATACTGTTTTTTTTTCCAGTTTTTCCCATTTTTGTACTTTTATTTGTTATAGTTTATGAGTAATGAAGAGGCAACCAATTCTTTATTCCCTTTGAAAAACAGAGGTGTTCTCAATTTACGTGATGCTGCGGGCGTGTACTTCGAATCTTTATTCTTTTTAAAAAACAATGATGCTCTTATTTTATGTACTATTGTAAGCGTGTCCTTCCACCGATTTGGCCCATTTTTAATATAAGCCTGCGTACAAGAACTTCCAATGTTTCTGCCAAATTTGAAGTCGATAGCTTCATTTTTACGGCCAGGAGAATGTTTGCACATTAAACCGACAGACATACGGACCCACTCAAATCGATTTAGAATTTGATGCTGATCAAAAATATGTATACTTTGTGGGGTCTCTGATGCTTCCGTCTGGGCGTTACAAACGCTTTGACAAAATAAATATACCACTCATTCTTCGGTGAAATAATTATTTCTGACTAACAGAACGTTAGGAAAGGCGTCAATATCGAAGATGAGACTTTGATGTACGCCCGTAAAAAAGCGGCCAATCGCGTAAATATCGTACAAAAGGTGATTGTAAGACTGAGAAAATACCGCTATGATCGTTCAAAAATTCACTTGACAGTTTTCTACGATTATCGTGGTGTTAGCAATAAACATAAGGAATATTATCAGGGTCTGCTGGCGAAAGTATTCATCGTAGTCCAAAAATTTGTGTATGTGATATCGGGATGTGGTAAGAAACCGTTGTCGCTATTTAACCCCCTCAACTATTGCTGAGGTGATTGTTCATATTAAAATACAGAAAATGGGACGGTTGGTAGAGAACGAGTTAAGGCGACTCCGCAGCATAGGGGTTAGAGATTCCACAAGTATCGCGATTTGAGAATTGTGAATCTAAAGAAAAACTCAAGTATCAAAAATTCGATAAACTTGACAAATAACGAAAACAATGAATTTACGCTTATTATATTATGTGCGAGGTCAGACGCTTAAGCCTATGATTCAATGAACCATAAGTTTTATGAATTTTATAGGGATTCGTTTTATCGTTTGTTGCTTTCTCTTCATTAATATCTGTGTTTATTTCTATATGTTTGTATAGTTAATTGTCCGCGAACTTTCAGCTGGTTATCCAGAATGGCGCACAGTCACAACCAATAAATAAGCGGTGATAAGAACAACAACGCACACTAATTTACTTTATGAACGCATTTGCTACCCCTTGGGTAGAATAATGTATTTTTCGTAGTCACTTAAAATGTAAAATATATATTATTTACAAACACATTCATTCATTCCTATCGTCTAGATACTGTCTACATATGTGGTTACGTACATTTGCATTTACATTTATTTGGTGCTTGCATGTGTTTTGATCATTTTTTCACTTGAAAAGCGCACTTAATGAGAAAAATTGATACGATATGTAAATGTTAACCGAAATATTTTCCATCATTTTTCACAAATTTTTCCCATCTTTCTGGTAACCTTTGCATTTCTTCAGTATTTGAAAGTCGCATGCCAGTTAAGGCATGCTATATCGATTTGAACAAATGGTGACCAGAAGGTACTATGACTGCCGTTGTGTTCATTGATACTTCGCATTACTTTCTTATTAGCACCAACAGATGTCGCTGATCAAAATACATGCAAGCACCTATTACATATGCATTGTTTGTGTTTACTTAATTTTTCTGGACATCTGTATTTTGAGTCATTTAAAGTAATTCAAAACAATTGTTTTTTTTGCGATCTTTTTTGAATTCGTACTTGAATTCAAAATTCTTTCCAACGAATCGCAACAATAACTGTTTGTTTTAGTTAACTTTAGTTAAATATCAACTTTAAAACTGTCCACAGTTAGTTGACCAAAATCGTGTGTGTGTGTGTGTGTGTATGAAATTTGAAGAAAAAAACTCAAATATTTCGATTATTTTGAACAATTAAATGCTTCACGTGCAAATATCAAAAGTCAATCAAATGTTAATCATGGACCGACGGCGATGGTCAGTAGATATACCGGGCATTGTGAACATTCTGCATAGCACTGTGGAGTTAAGAGTGAGTGCTTAATTTTTAATTTTAATTGGCGTGAGAGGTAAATGTTAGTAAAACAAATTAACTAAATATCAAAGTTGAATACAAGAACTTATTTAAAGTGCAGTAATTGCGTTGCTACCACAATTCTTTTTTGTTGTGTGCTGAGAAAAACTTTAACATATTAAAAAGAACATATTAAAAAGTGAGAAAATTAAATTCGGTCAGGACCGAATCTTCTATACCCATCCCCGTTACCCTACAAGAAGACAAAAGAAGTAACAGAGCAAATTTTCATGCTCTATAACATCGAGTGGGCGCAGCCGATTTTTCTAATTTCAAAATAAAAGTTTTTGTCGTATAGGCATGTGGGCGTTATAGGCGTGCCCTTTCAAAAGTTTAAGTCAATTCCAAGTACTTTTGCAAATTTGTAGACGATATCTTCAACACCTAAAGGGAGAATGTTCACCGCAAATACTACAAAGTTACGCAAAGAGACAGATGGACAGACGAATAGTCGGCCATGTATAGATGCATTTCCAATTTGAAAATGGCAGAGAATTGATGCACTTTATGAGGTTTTTGAAGCTTGTTTCTGCGCGTTATAAAGCTATTGAGAAATAATTCAATTTCGATGCATTATAATATTAGATAGGCGGGGTTAATTTTTTCCATTTTTTCAAAAGGACTACAGCATCGCTCATAAAATATGCGTTCAAATGTTTGTACATTTATCTGTTATAGTTTGTGAGTAATGATTAAAAAACCAATTGCTTATCCTTTGCTCTTACTTTATGTACTATTGTGAGCATGCCCTTCCACCGATTTGGTCAGGAGAATTTTTACAAAAGCACTAGACACCCACAGGAAAACATTAGCTTGTAACATAGCAGTAGGAGATGATACTTTCGGAGCAGCTGGGACAAAGTCCGAAATTGCGAGGAAACAATCTATCTCTTGTGATGAACTTTCTTTCCCACATTCTAGAACTTCCAAAACATCTCTTACACCAAAAAAAATGTTGCTTTCAAAATTTGTGGTGTTCTTACCTTTTAATGAAATTTCAAATCACTTTGCAATAAACGCTCAACCTCTGTCCCAATCTAATAAATATTTCGCATGTATTTTCACAGATTTCGGAACAATGATGCGAATAAAGGAGAAACTTGATTTAACATAATTAGCTAGCACTAAGCGTTTTAGAGAATAATGACAAAAAATATATATATTTTACTGGCTATTTTACAGGTCTACATCAGCATTACGAGGGCAACAAAAAGTAAATCTACTTCATCCTTCGTTGGCAGTGTACGTGGGCGCATCTCGATAAATTTCGAATGTTTTGCCGGGAGAATCTAAATGCACTACACGAAAACTTTGACGGCAGTAATATTATTATCAGGAGTGTCTCTATCTAGGTTTTAGCTTAAGTGGAACGAATAAATAGAAATTCGGTTTATATATAATCTTTACAAGACCGCATCTACCTGTGAAAAATGCTAAATATTGCTTCCTACTTAGACTGAAAGAGGGAACTGATTCTTATACCCATCAACGAAGGATGAGGGAAGTATTCATTTTGTCAAAACGCTTGCAAGTCCCAGAAGAAAACATTAGAAACCACAAAGTATATATATTCTTGATCAGCATCAAATTTTAAATCGGTTTAACCATGTCGCTCTGTCCGTTTGTGTAATGTCTGCTGTAAGCATTCTCTCTCAGAAACATTGAAAGTTTTTGCACGCACGTTGGTATTGAAAATGGGCCAAATCGGTCGAAGGACATGCGCACGGCACTACGTAAACTGAGAACACCTTTATTTTTGAAAGCGAATAAAAAAGTGGTTCTTTGATCTTTGCTCATAAGCTGTAACAATTAAATGTACAAAAATTAGAACGTATATGCTATGGGCGGTGCTGTAGTACCTCGGACCACATAGAACCAAGCTTACCCAATATTGTAGTGTACCAAAATTTATTTTTTTTTTCAATATCTTTATGATGCGCAGAAACAAGCTTCAAAAATCCCGTAAAATGCATAAACTCTTGACAAGTTTCAAATTTGGAATGCACCTAAAGATGCCCGTCTCTTCGTCTGTCCATCTGTCTATTTGCGTCACTATATAGTATTTGAGGCAAACAAAAATGAATGTATCGCTTACAGCTTTGCGAAAGAATTTGGAGTAACCCAAATTTTCAAGGGCACAACGCCCACACGTCTATGCGATAAAAGCTTTTATTTTGAAAATGGAAAAAATCAGCCGCCCCCACTCCATATTATAAGGCATGAACATTTAGTTCGTTTACTTATTTTGTCTTTTTTTAGCATAAGAGTGAGGGGTACAAAAGATACGGTCGCTCTCTCTCATACTATTCATGGAAGGCCTTATATGGAAGGGGGCCCAGAATGTAAACTGACATGATTCAGCTGTAGCGGAATTAATCTTCTTCTCATAAAAATTGGACTTAGTTGCCATGTACATTATACTTATTTTTATGGGCACCGTTGGAATCCAAAAAATAGTTCTACGTTGTTCAAATTTGGGCACAGTTAATTTTTATATCTAATTACTATTCTGGAAAATTGTCGAGCAAAAGATACAAAAAAATAGATTTTCTCGTCACATCAAAGCTAACCTTTCTTAAGAAAGGTAAGGATCATAAGGGATTTTAAAAAATTAATCTGTTCGGTTCAAGTTATTAACATCGATTTGAAATGTAATACTATTACCCAGTAATTTTTCTAGAGAAATTTTCAGCATTACAAGTCTTTTTCTTATTATTTATTTACTACTTATTCAAAATATGGCGTTATATGGGAGGTGATTATGAAAACCAAGCATATCAAGGTATCATACTTTATAGTTTAGATTAAACACAAAAATGTATGAAATAGAGCAGACGGACAGATAAACTTAAATTGATTTAAAAAATAATTCCAAATCGATCGCTTTAATAGGAGGCGCATTTATCCTAAGTCCACCTGGGGTTCACCTGTGTCATAAGTTCTCTAGGATCTACTACATCTGAAGATGTGCGAAATCTAATGAATCAAAATGTTCTCTTAAGCATATGGTTTGCAAACGAAGCACAAGTGCAACCCAAAATGCGCTAAAAGTGTTAGCAAATCGGTATAAACAGCGAACAAACGAGCTGTTGGTATGGCTACAATTTTTTATTATGTAGCGTTTCAGATGAAAAGCAAATGAAGACTTATCGTTGCTCGCATTTCATTTTATTCCTTCTCGAACAGATGATATATAAAGGAAATAATTTATAACCGTTTTCGTAATATTTATAAAATTCTTGGAACCTTGCTCGTAATGTCTTGTTTATTTCCTCTATTGCGAACATATATACGTAAATACGCTTACATGTAAACTTGATTCCTATATGGAGTGAAGACAACCGCAAAAGCAATTGCAACACAGTAGACACATATACTTTGTAAAGAAGAACGAAAAAAAAGAAAAAAACAAACTAGTCTTTGAAACCAGCTAAGCGTCGTAGAACAAGTCAGCAAAAAGCCTGTCATTAAAGTTTAACTGATCTAAAGAAAGAAAATCGTAACAGAAATGCGATGAGATAGATAGATAGCAACTAACTAGTCTTATGAGAAATTCGCAAGAAATCAATCGAGACGCAGAAATCAGAAAATATACTTGAAAGAGACCGTTATGTTATCTCTTTCAATTATTTCTTCCACATGATCAAGACATTGACATATAATAATAAGCAATAATGAGTTTATATTGCATATCCATTGAAATGTAGCTAACATGGTATTATATAAAATGTGGAATTTATTCTCCTGGGCACTTAAGCGGATTACATCAGTGTCCATATTATACAAATATTACGAAATAATAGATGTTTGCATGGATTGCCCGATACGTATACAGTGAAACACGACTTGAATGCGCATTTTACGGAAAAGAGATACACGGTAGCCGTTCTCAAGAAGCATTTGTTTCGAGATGGTTCCGCGATATATTTTTTTGGTAAATATAATGTTATTTCGACGTTCTACGCCTACTTTAGAGTTTGTGTATGCGTTAAATTTGTTGTCTCATTCCTGCAACTCACGAATAGACCACGTAAGTAATGTATGTCGTGGATTAACATAAACGTTTGAATCGGTTTCATCAAGTCTTTTGGTTCAACATGTCCGCCTTTCATCCACTTGGGGTTAAATTTAACAGTTAAAATTTGACATGCAGGATTAGCTTTTGTCCGCATTTAAACTTTTAGAACAGGCATGACCAGCCGACTATAATTAAGTAGCCAATAGACAGTTAAATATATTTTTTAAAATATTACAAGATTTAAAATTTCGTAATAGTAGATCCGAAAGCTACAGTGTAAACATCATCCTGATTGGTCAAGTGACTTTGCCGTCAATTAGGAAAAATCGTGAAAGTGATTCCGACACGATCTAATCACTTTTCGAATTTCTGATTTTAGCCTGTCTGTCCGTTTTGTTTAGTTAGGTTCAACCCGCAGGTCGCAATTTTAGGCATATTTTGATAAAGTTTCGTACGCTGACGTGCTTTAACCCAAGGAGGAACGCTATTAGAAATGGTTCGAATCACTCCACTTTTTCCAAAAGCTGCAATTTTCGACAAAGCGAAATTTTTCAACAAATCTTGTTGGGTAATGGTACTTCGAAATTCTAAATTGGCATGAAAAATTTGGTACGGCTGGGTCCTCTCGTATAACCGTAGATAAATAGATGTAATTTTAATTTTTCATTGTGAAAATTGGTTCACAATAGCAAATTGACAAAGAAGTCAACTTTACCGAACTTGCGTCACGTAGGCCTATTTTCTGGATACCATCGCACCAAATCTAGTGGTGAATGCTTTATGATGAAAATTTTTCATCATAGTTATTTAATATAAAAATTAAGGGGACCAAATTTGAATCACATGAGTCGAAACTCTAGATAAGACTTCTCGTAAACAGTAAGCTCCTCAGAATAAGGTTTAGTTATTATTGTTTTATGATGAAAATGAAGTAAATTAAGTTTTCTAAATTTGGACCACGCTATGTGATGTTTTGCGCATCCTCCAATAAGCGAAGTTGTGCAGCGTATCTGACGGTCGTCTTTGCCTGTATAGGATATTCTTACTCGTTTTTATTCAGAGTGAATTAAAAAATCGTCGACACATCCGAGTATTTTTCCATGGACTTGCAATATTTGTTTATGTGTGAAAACTGCTGCCCCTTCCTTTATTAATGCTAAATACGTTAAACTAATTATGTGCAGTTATGTTATATTATGGCGCCAACTGTAACGTTGCAAATATGAAATAACTTGGACCTATAAATAAAAAATGTGGTTAAGGAATACCTTCTTACGTTCTTATTAGCATATTCCTCACCGAACGATGGAGGCGCGCTTAAACCCGACGCCATAAGTGATGCAAATATATTAAATTTCTGGGATTATATAGAATATCCCAGAAGGATTGAATACAGACACGCCTTTTGTTGATCGATTCAAGATTTTCTGACTCATTCGAATCTTCTCTGTCCACCTGTCTACCTATTCGTCTGATGCATATCGATATGTTTTGGATATATTTTGAGGCTATAAGTCAAGGCCGAAAAATGCCGAGAAAATGAATCGGATCAGACCGCTTTTTTGATCACTATTCATATAACATCCTATTTTGAAAGGTCCGAAGAAAATCGCAATTCGTGGAATTCCTTAATTGCCGAGTAGTAGCATTTCTCCATTTTACATTGATGTGAAAAATTTGGATCGGACGAGGCAAAATTCCTATATAATCGTTCCCAAGAAAACTGAATTTCTGCATAGTAAAAAAGTCTGATTTTCAATATAGTTCTGCTTTAATGTGGCTCCATTTTTTTAGAACCCACCGTAAGAGTTTTCATGAAAATTAAACCTCTATGAAAATTAAACCTCAAGCTCAAACGACATGCCTTTTATTTTTTTACTCCATTCCGCATAAGGGGTCCTACGAATGACAAGGCCTGGAGAAATAAGGTTTAATTGCTAATTGAAATGAAAAATGAAAATTTTCCGTAGAAAGTGTGGATCACATAGATAGACTCCACGGTATATAGGAAGTCTTATGAAAAGCGTGCCCTTGCATGCCGTCAAAATCTAATTTGTAGTTCATTGTAACGGAACAACTGAAAAGTAATAGTATTTTTGACAAGTAAATTAAGTTTGTGAAATGTGGACTAAATCATTTAGCGCAGTGGGCGTCCTCCATGAAAAGTGCCTGGGTGCCTTGAAAGAAACCTTTGATGAATGTGTGCCTTTGTATGAAAACAAGGTGTAACTTTTGATGTATTAGTACAAAAATGAATGAATAACTATATTAGATGAATTGATGTACGGCATTTAACGATTGACCTTGTCCGACAATAATGTTTTCAATTGTTTCGTCATTTTATTTACAACTTCCACAAAAGTATGGTAGACACTGTAGGTAAGATCTTAGGGTGGATATTTTACCAAAAAAAAGTTAAGATGTTTCATTCACCAAGCTCAAAATTCAGGCACAGCAATTGTAAGGTTAACAGAACTTGAACAAATTTCACAAATTCAATTAATAGCAACTTTTTTATATTCGCGGCGAAACTGGATGTGCACATTTATGAGAAGCAAAAAGGGTGTTGATTAAAAAAACAAAGAAAAAAAGAAAGGAAAACATATGTAGGATGTCCTAGTTCCTCTTCCAATGATACGCCCACTTTTCACGAAACGCTTGCTATGTTGTGTAAGTTCCAAATTCTTGCATTGATTTCCGTTAAAAAATTCTCTCGGTAAAAAAACTTTTAAAATGTAAATTTAAATGGAATATATCCGGTTATCTTCTAACATTTTCTAACAGGTGTACTTTTTTCAATTTGTTTTTGCGACTATAATATTCATTACAAGTAGTAATGACGACCTTTAAAGTTTACGCTATTTAACCATTGAAGTTTGCGTTATTCGAACTCGCTCTGATACTCACTTGTATTGACCCATATATTTATCATCTACCAGTTGTGCTTGCTGTTATTGTGCTATTTATAATTCCTGTTTTCATTATAAAATTCGTTATACAACCGAAACAAAAATTTCTTAACAGCAGCATGGCCGGCAACTTCTTCAATGCCATTCTATTTATACGGTAAAAGCATACCATCTCTTTTCTATTCTCGCCTCTTGTCTTCTTCTTCACATATTTGCGTAGGCATAATTCTTTCAATTTGTGGGTTATTGCAATTCAAATAACTTCTAAACTTGTTTATAGCACTCCACTATTACTCCAAATTATAGCTTGCTATTACGTGGTCTTGTGTGCACAAAAAAGCGATAGTAAGGCTTGATTAGTTGGTAAGTTAACTTTGTTCACTTATTTAAACCTAACATTATAACAACTGCTGACCTTTTCATGGCTATGCGGAGAACTGGAATCAAATGTAGGCTTCTGGCAAATGGGCATATGTCTCTCATAAGAGTAAAAACCCAAATCAATTGAACCGTATGGAGGTAAAAGAAAAAGTTTTTATGTTTTCTCAAAAAAATACAAACGCAGTCTTCACACAACTTAAATGAATTTTTTTAAACCAAATAAGTATCATTTTCATCGACAAACTTTGGTTAAGCTTCTGCTAAAAGCGCTAATCCGTCGTCATATAACCCGTGGGATCCCTGAACCAAGTGATTTTCACTGTCCTCCTCTAAAGTCAATTTTCTATAACTAAGAAAGTTCTGCGGAGAGCAACGTCCATGTAATATGGTAAATCCGTCGAAATCTCACAGGCAAGCTTTCACAATTTTCCAGATTCATTGAATTCGTGCAAGGCAACTTTGGATGTAAAGTCCCAGTATGCTTTCCAATGTTCGCTATCAATTTCTGCCTTCGAAAATGGTTCGATTTATGGAAATTCGTTTAATTAATTTTTTCTTCATTAGTTCATGCGCTACGTAAGTAGCGAGCTTCTTTTTTGCATCTAATCTCATGCAAATATTTCAAAACTGGGTTCGTCTCAACGTTTATTTGTCCGCAAAAAGTATCTTCAGTCTTCCTCGATTTTTTTAAAGAACTTCAGCGATTTTATCAATGGTTGGTCGACCAGAGCGTGACATGGGTCTTAAATATCGAAATTTCAAAAGAGAAAACAAGCTGATTTTGAGTTATTTTGACCTCTCTATCATACACACCACGATTTCTTTTCGCATGTCTATGAAGCTTTATCGTATTCACTCATCGCAAATAATTTTGCAATCCTTTTATTGTGATTTACGAGCTGTCACCTTTCATAATATTGAATAGTATTCCTTGAATCGGATAGTGGTAAGCGACTGGAAGAAACGCCGCGAAATTTTTCTTTTACCTGATACCAGCATATATCTGCATGTATACGATGAAATTATTACAATTATCTTCCGTATTAGAGCCAAAGCTTATAAATAGCAGTTTTGAGTAGAGCTTTACTTCTAAACAAGCACGGTATCGGATAAACCTTGGATACTAAGTATCTTAAGCGAATGCACACATACTTTAAAGTCTTTCACTAACTAAGGTTGCTTGTGACTCTACACATTCAAGTATTACTCTAGGTGAACCCTGAGTAGTGTGTGAAATTCTAAAACAGCTCCCTATGAGAAACGATAGATTTTATTGTGTATTGCGGTTAGATTTTCAATCCTCGTCTACAGGTGCAAACTAAGTACACATATGACGAAATTTGAGTTTTTTCTTGATTTTTACGCATGAAAGGTTGAATTAACGGTTGACAAAGGGGCGGACGAGCTGACACACCTAAATCTCTGCCGCAACTGCCGCTGACGATCCATGCGACTGCCTTCCGGACTCTGATGTTAATTTCTGGGATTTTTAATTGGAACTATAAATGTTATTTGATTCCCGTGCGTGTAAAAATACACGTTTTTGTTTTGTTGTTATTTGACCAGCCGCTCTGGGTATGTCTTCTGTATGTACGGGCAGGATGTTGATGAAAGGGAATTAGAGGTGGAGAAAGAGGAAAGAAGAAGCACTTCTTGTTTACATTCCACTTGAAGAAGGGAACATGTGGAACGGTGAGAAAGACTGTTGCAGGTAGATTGCTTCAAAAGTGGCCTTTTCGATTAAAGAACGACGAGTTGCAGCATGCTGTCGTGATATATCCTTGCAACTTTAGAACAACTGGTATACTGAGAAAGACGAGTAGTTCTGGCTCTGATTGGCAAAATTTCTCTTATCTCTGTAAAATAATTGCCTTGAAACTGCCTTCACAGAAGCACAACACAGTCCGCATTAAGCTGCTGCTCAGAGGTATCGGGAGTTTTACATACATTCTCGTCTACTCCTAAGTTTTATAACAGAATTATGACAAATGGATATGAAGTAAAAGTGGCAGATAAAACTGAAAACGTACTCACCAACATCTCTATGACATATATAATATATATACAAAAGATTTAATCACATTTTAAAGGTAAAAACCTATTACTGGTTGCTACTATGTCAGTGGATTACTCTCAGTGTTGAATGGCCACATTGGTCGAATATAACCCCAATTGACTATTTTGAGACTAGATCTTCGCTGTAGATCTTCTTGGCAGCGCATGAAATATAAGCCATAAAAGACAAGACAGAAAATCGTTTCTATGTGACAAAGCTGTTTATGGCCTTATAAGAGCTCGTTACCCAAACTTCTTGTGGATTACTTACAAGTTTCAAAATCGTTTTGAATATAAACCTATTACCTTGAGTTTTATTTAATGAAGGACTGATAAAAATAGTAAGTCGATTTTGAAAAATACAATCCCCTTCACTACCAGTTGACTATTCGATGTTTATGTACTGCCATGTAAACTAATTTCTTTTAAATAAAGCAAAACTACTGGAAAATCTTTTCGTGGAATTTCCCTTCATTTGAAACCTTTTGGTTTGCATGATTATTAAATCTTTATTTTCCCTTCACATAGAGACTTCAAAATGCGGCTAAAACTTTCCAAAATTTTCTCCTTCATTTTTCTTACTTCTTCACTCAGTCAATAATCTTATGACGCTTTTGACATATTTTGTTGTTTAATGTTGGCTCTGTAGGGGAGAGAATGAAAAGTTCCCTCATTCCACTGAGTATATGCATAACTAGGGCAAGATGCTCGTGGAAAATTTATGATTTATTCTGGGGGATAAAAATAGAAAATTTTTATAAATTTAAAGAAAATATGTCAGCAAATTTAATGGCGAGTCTGGCTAGAAAAATGACTAAATGCGTTTATTGCCTGTAACGTTTTACTAATAAAAATTCGAAGTAGAGAAACCTCTCCTACGATTAATTAGCACAAGTAACTGAACTAATAGACGAAAATCACACTTAAACGCTGTGTGGTTAGCAACTTTGGTGTAAATCAATTTCTTTACTATCATTGATTGCATCAACAACACGAAAGTCTGAATTATTGTTATTTGTTCATAGTCCGCTATTCTGAGAACGATAAGAACTTACGCACACGTACAAAGACAATGATTATATAATCAATGATGCGTAGAAAGAGAGCTACATTACAAAAGAGGAAAGTCAGAAGCAATTGTATCTTATGAAAATACGTAAGAAAATATTTAAGTAAACTTTCAAAACTTTTCCCAAAATGATTACGTGTGTGTGTATAAGCTTAGGAATGTAATGTTATAGTGGATTATTTCCATATAATACAAAGAGACTGCATGTCGACCTATTTTTGTGTGGTAAGTTCCTTTTATCTTTTTTATTTAAATTATTTTTATTTTCTTCTTACTAAAAAACTCTCTTGACCTCAATTATGAAATCTATATATTAAAAAAATTATATTAAAAAAAGAAATTATTTTCTGAGTAGTCTTGTGACCAGCTTATCGGGGCAACCAGATCTGACTTCATTATTAATTTTTGTTTTCTCATTTTTTATCAGAAATTTCAAAGAAATACGATGTTGTTACATAAAAAATCATGTATAAGAACTTTTGTACAAAGCTAATCAGGGCCGTAGCCGATTCTCCTTTGGTCACATAATAGTTTTCAATAAGTTTTATTGTCTTTCATTAGTGTTGCTATGATAAATATAAAGTATTTTCAAAGATTTCGGCGAAACAGATAAGGCACTGCCTTGAAATGGGTCTTGGGAGTGGCAACGCAGAAAATCACTTTCTCTATCGGAAGGAATAGCTGGGGTGGCTTTCCGGAATTGTATGAAAGATCCAAAAGTAAGGTCGACCATGGTTGTCTAAAGTGATGCTTTATAAAAAATACCAAGGCAGCACAGGCTCGCATGTGAGGGGGATCGCGTAAAGATGGGGTTGCTATCATCTGCAAAAAAGAAAGACATGAAAATGCACAGACATCATATTACACCAAGTTAAATACAAAAATTTTTCAATCGGAACTCATGCGCTCTTATTTTGCAAAAGTTCGCAACCAAAATTCGCTTCAAGACGAATATTAACTTCTTATGCGCTTTAATTGTTTGCAATATCACTACCTGAGCACATCTCACAGTAATTGCGTAAACATTTAAGCATCCATTGGAAGTTTTAATCTAATTCTTTGCTGCTTATCGTTATGCTTATTTGCATCTGCTTAACAGGACACTCATATAAATTTTGTAATGCTATTGGAAAGTGAAAGGTATCTCGGAACTTGCTTCTAAACAAAGAGAAAATGGCATGTGCCAATCTTTTCTGAACATTAGCAAATGTATTTAGTCAAAACAGAACCTCCGATTAATTGTTGCAATCGCAAATTGCTCGGCATTGCGTTTTTCCTTGCAGGCAACAACTTGCTTACGGTATATATTTTCAAAACATTTAATTCCAATTTTCTTGTCCTTTTAAATAAAATCATCCCTCTTTCATTTTTATGTGCGTACCACCATGGATTGATATATTGTGCATGCACACATCCATAAATAAAGACTTTGTACAACTGACTTAAACTGGAAATCCAGTTTAACGAATTTTCGGAAGAAGCTTTACATGTATAACCTGCGTTATACGCTAACGTCAAATAACATTCTCAAGCTACATAACGTGAAGTTGTATAATTTGTTGTTGTTTCTCATATTAATGCCTGGCTTGTAAGCTGAAACATATAATCGAAACCTCTAATAGAGCAAACACAATAATACCATAATTTTTTCTTTCTCGCCATACCAGCTTTATTTCTTCGGTTAACTTCGCAACTAAAAATTTAGCCATAGTATTGAGTATTAGCAACATCATCAATAACTATATTAGATTTTCCCTCAACGTAACGTATCTACTCTCTTTAAAGATTTCTGTTCTTATTGATCTACTTTCCGTAGAAAATTGTTAGAGAACTTGTTTATAACACGAGTAAATAATTGCTATGCGATGAGAGAATGCAGAATTGCTGTATATCGGCTTTATTTTAAACATGTTTGAGCTTGAGTTTCAGTTCAGTTCGAGTTCGACTTGAATGCGTTGCGATTTTTATTGTTGTTGTCGTTGCTGCTGTTTGATGTTTATGCAAACGAGTATAAACAAACACTTACGAGGTTTATTATTAATCAAGGTTAATGTGATTTTTAAAGTGATGTCAACCTTATGATTTCCATCGAAAGTAGAGTATTTTTAGTAAATCGTTACATTGGATGTTGCAAGATGCAAGAAATGGCAAAAGTGATATCATAAATATTTATAAATGTTTTTATATCCATCCATCCCAGAGAATGCCATGCGCTAATTTTAAAAGTCTATTTTGAAACCTCAAATGCGCAACAATGCGTTTATTGTTGCAGGCAGACAACATTCAAAAACTGCCACCAAATGTCATGTCGTTGTCATGTTCGTACACATTGATATTTGAAATTGTTCAACGTTTTGCGTGTATGTCCCTAAATTCTTCTACCTGTAAGAAGTTACCGATCTTAAAGTCATAACAATTAAATTAAAATACTCAAACTTGATACGAAATCGAATTTAAAAATGGATGTGGTGCGCCAGCAATGGGTAAGAAGTTTAAAAAGCTATAAATAAATCAAAACTTTTAAAACCTACTTGTCAATTATTTGGTGTCAATAGCAGACCTACCAATGAAATTGAAGGCCACTGAAGGAATACCAGTGAACCCAAAAAATCCTTACCGGCGAAGACGTCGCTACTTTTAGATTTTCCCAATTTTGCAGAGTCGGTATACTTCACATATAGCTGGCATGGAATGACCTTAACGTCACACGCGAAATTCTACCAATTTTTATTTATTTCTAATTGCAATTTGCCTACTCGTCACCTACGTAGATCTGATTCGACCGTGTTGCCTTGCGACTTTCGTTCGTGTTGCAAGATTTGATTGGCAACGTTTGCAAGGCCCAGAAGGAAGATTCAGAAGACCTATAAAGCATACATATTGTTGATTGGTAACAAATTCTTAACCAATGTTCGTCTGTGGTAAACATTCCCTTAGCTACCATAATCAGGAGGCTAGGTTTAAATTCGGAAAACCACCGAAAGATCTTGCAGATTGACATTAAAAAATCAGTCGAAGGACATGCTTACAGTGCAATATAAATTGAGTATTTTCCCGATTACAAAAGCAAAAAAAAAATGATTTTTTGTTTATTAATATTATAGAGCATCGAGGTTATACAACAATCGACAGCAAGCGGATGCGACTTTCTTAGCTCTTAAGTGCTAAAATGGATTTTGCTACAGACTGTTTAACGTTGGCTCATGCGTTTCGCACATTGCTGTCGAATATTTTCTATTACTCATTGTCAAGTTCTCTACAAATGTCTTGAATTGATGTTTTTCAGTACGAATTTGTACAAGAAAACTCAAATATCGTGTAAGCTGTCTTACGTTACCTTAGATAGATCTTATGTTCTCCGAATTTCGATCATTATTGTGTCATTTGTCGAGAATTGCAGTGTTGACCGAAAAAGCCCTTAAAAATTCTTCTTGCTTTTGTCCACGAGCTAAAGCAGCTATTGTTCTAACTCCTTATTGAAATGGTTTTATGTTTGTGTCTTTGAGAGGATAGAAAGTTGAAGAACAGCACAAGGTTTTTTCACAAACGTGCACAATATTTCAATTTTAACCTGTAGTACATCTTTGCGATAATTTTGCTCAATAATTTCATGGAATTCTGCAAACATATCCTAGGCATGATCAGCATGAGTAGGCGAGTAGGCGAAGGATCGCGACTAACAACTCGATGCTCGCTGATTCAAATCTCAAGTGTGGTAGAGAGTTTTCGCTAAAGGCGACAGCGCTTAAATACATACTTTATAAATTTATTTATAAAATATATAGACAATAAATAAATAAAAATATCCTAAGCCTAAGTACAGTTCCATTTTATATATATTACTGAAAGAGGGTTTACAAAACCGGACCACAAAATGGGTCCGAACAAATAGAACACTTATGAATATGTACTGGTAGGGTTAGAGACTTGTTGGCAATTCATGTTGGGCCAAAGCGCCGCATAATTTCAATGCATTTGAAGCACTTTTCTCCGGCAAGGAAAAAAAGCTTAAGTTCTAGTGCAATAAGCTACATAGTTGAATTTGAAACAGCAGCTAGTGATGTTTGAAGGGGTTCGCAAAATAATTACGGAGATCTTTAAAAAAATTAAAAAATATGACACAAGGAAATTTGTAGCTTCCCATGCTATGACAAAAGTTAACGTTTAATAAATTTTATATAACAAGTATTTGTTGCATAATAACAAGTATTTTCCTCCCAAGTGTTTTTCGTGATATATATATTTTTCCTTTAACAAAGAAATAAAGAAAAATCACCACCAAGATAGCTCTTTATCAAAGACAAATAATCGGGAATATTTTTGGCTTTTTTTTTTTTTAAACAAAACAAACCAAAACAACTTGTCCCGCACCTTTATGCACTAACTTGTTAAACAATGAATCGAGAAGAGAGTCCTCTAAAGTTTCATAATGCTGGCGACGTTGTTACATCTGCCTCCTAATAGCTTTCACTTTCATCTGTGGGATCTTCTCTATAATGGGAAAATAAATTATACAGACTCTAATGCTCTGCGCGCCGATGCACGTGTAACCGCAAACATTGTAACGTACAAAACGTTGATGAAGACGGCGCATCATTATGTTGTGCAACAAACCATAGACTATGACATTGACTTTTAAGCTAAAGCCAGTATGAGGATAAACTAATGTGCAAAGATTTCAAAAACAGGCATCTGCACCACCATCGCATTACAATTAATTTCCTTGCACATAGTCCCTGATTTTCTAGTATCTTTCATGAACAAAATTTCAAGTCATTAAATACACGTTGAACTTTAAAATTCATATACGGAAGTAGGAGAAGGAGAAAAAAAAAGAAAAATTAGTGCTATTGGACAATATTAACAGAGCTATTATCGGAAGGTAGCAAAGCTCATCTTCTTTAAAGATTTTAAATGTAAATGTTGTCAGTAGACGTTCAACTTGTTGAACGCACTTATGAAAACTACGAGAGCCAGCATTTTTAACATTTCGTCTGCAATTACTCTGCACAAACAAACATCGTCAGCGTCGTCAACATTGCGTGTACAAAGCACCGCCGTCACTAACAACATTAATAAATATTTGCACGGCAGCTTGAACGATGTTGGGTTATGTGTTATCCACAGATTTATCTTGAAAACTTCCGTTGTTGTTTTCATCTCCGCCTGTTGACCTTTCCCTGATGACCACGCAAAAAACGAAAATTTTTTTTTTTTATTTATTGAACATAATTTATTAAAAAGAAATTATTTAATTTGTTTTCTTTTTTTTTGCGATGGGTTCACTGAATAACTGATAAAAAAATGTGATTTTACTACAATTGTGAAATATTTTCAATAACTAACAAGTAAGAAAGTTATATTCGGCGGGAGCCGCATCTCGCATACCGACCACTATGCTTTTCGCATTCTGCTCTCGAAGTTCTTTTATTTGATATCCATATCGCTGGTGTTATTAAGAAAAAAGTAACTGCGGTGTCTAGTAAACTCATTTTAGAATTAACCCACATTTAGGAAGATAACACATCTTTATTCAAGAAATGTACAAAATAATTAACATTAATTAAATATTCTGCCTTCTTTGCCTTATAATAAATAAGCATAAAACCTTAAAAGCATGAAAAACAAAATTTAGATGGACAGATATGACTAAATCAACTTAGAATTTCACGCTGATCCAGAATATATATACTTTATAGGATCTCTGAAGCTTGCTTTTGGGTGTTACATGCATTATGGAAAAGAACAAAATGAGCATAATCTCATGTTACAGCCGTGAGTATAATAATAATGAGTAAGCTATAGACACTATAGACACTAGAACTATCGACTAAGTCATTTTGATCCTTTTTATACCCATCACCGAAAAGTGAGGGTTACATTTAATTTGCCCAAACGCTTGCAACGTTCCGCCAAATTAGAAGTCGTTAGCTTCATTTTTGCGGCAAGAAGAATGTTTACACAGACGGTCAGACAGAAAGACAGATAGGCTTAAAGTAACTCAGAACTTGAAGCTGATCAAGAATATCTATACTTTGTGGGGTTTCTGAAGATTTCTTCTGTGCCTTGCAAACGTTTCGACAAATGTTTGAACATCCTCTTTGGGGAAGTGTATAATAGCACTTAACCACATTTAACATTTGATAGCTGCATAGCTGAGGAAGTGCAGGAAGATACAATCCATTTGCAGCATTGCTATGTGCCAGTAAGGTGAATTATTTGAAATTTTAAATATAGTGGGTAGGACGCGGCTCGTCACCCTATTCACAATAAACTTTCGTCAGGGAATACGACACGGACAGACGGACAGACCATAGCGCATATACTCGCCATACACAGCTAAATGTTTAAGTAGATCTTTTCATATGAAATTTAAACGAAATTCTGCTTTTTACAACAATTTTCTATTTTTCCCATTAAACGACTTGTCCCGCTGGTTTATTGGTCATCAATAGTTCCCATATGCCAATCAAAAAGAAAAAAAGAAATGCAATTGACAACAATTACAATATTTGTCATCTTTTTTTTTCCTTTAGTATACAAACGTACAATATTTTTATTTGCAACAACAAACGCGTAAAGAAGCAACAAAAAAAGAAAATTCATAAAATGTTGTGAAAAACATTCGGAAAACTTGATTGAGACAACATTCGTAATTATCAGCCAATGCTGAGCCGCCGACGACAACCATTCAGGTGCTAACAATGTAAAAATGCATTAATATGATTAACTGCCGCGAATAAGTAAAGAAGAAAATGCATATGGTTTTGTGTATGAAATCAGATGCGTGCGTTAATAGAAATTTGTGCACATTTGGATGAAATTAAAATATTCAAAAATATATATTTCTATAAAATTAAATATTTACTTTCTAATATATATATACATGTACGGATGTCTATCTGTCTGTCTGCACATTCATTATTTATGATGCAAAGGAAAACAGAAAGCAAAAAATAATAAAAATTTACAACGATAGACGAGCAGACGAACGTTTAGCAAGCAGACCCATTAAATCTGATTGACTTAAATAATTGAAGTAGCATAAAAAAAAAAACAAACAAAACGCATGAACGCATATGAACACGTATATACATGAGATGCTTTAATTATACTCACAATAACAGTAACAATAATAATGGTAATAATAGTACAACAATAAGCAAAATTTAGAGAAAATTTTGTTAATTTTCTTTTTTAAACTCAATTCAAATCTTCTAGTGTTTAAAGAAAAAAAATTCCAGAATCATAAAGCATGAGTAATGAGATGATTCTTTTCGCAATGAATCTTATCGAGATCTTTCAATTAAAGCTCTTTGCAAAATAATTATAATAGAGGAGCAGTAGCACAAATACTTCTCGCTACCACTGCGTTCAAAAAAAGGAAAAAAATTTCATTCAAACATTCATGCAACAATAATTGTTCTTTTTCTTTTCTTATTGTTTTTCAGGTTTTGCAAAGAATCGATGATGTGTCGTTGATGTGTGATAAACGTATTGCCAGCCTAAAAAAATTAGCTTTAAAACCACCACGACCAGTGCAAACAGTTACTCCAGAACCAGCTGTACCACTACAACCACCTGGCGGAGCACCAAATTTGTTACGCAGAAAACATAAGGTAAGCCTTTCACATCTTTTCATTATCCCCGATCTCCAACAAGGAGGACAAAGATCTAATACTCAAATATATGCTTATGCTCCATTCGAAAATTCTGAAAAATGTGCATTTATTAAGCACACCTTAGGGAAGTCGCAAGTACCCGACTCAATAATCCAGTTGACCTTTAATTGTTTTGAACTTGAAGTAAAAAAAGATTTATTATCTTCACACATATAAGGTGTGTTCAAAAAAAGGTGGCCTTTCATTTCTCTCGAACAATGTTTATTGATTCGTCAATACCTGCTTTGTCCCCTTCAAAGTACTTAGATGTAATACACTTGTGGCAGCGATTTTTCAAACCCTCGAAGCACTTCTAATAGGCGCATTTTGGAGTGGCCTTGACTGCTCCAGCGATGTGGTCTTTACCTTCGCCATGACCATGTCCAGTGCATACGGTTGCTGAGACATGATTACGATGTTGCTTTTGGCTAAAACATTACGAACGACCAACGACGGTGATAGCTTTAGCAATTTCGAGAGAAACTTCGCTGCCACACATTTCATACCTAAAACATTCGAAAAAATCGCATGCCGTCAGCCAACATCATTAGTCGACATCGCCAGCAATTTCTCGAATAGTGATTCGATGCTTCTCTATAACAATTTTTTTCACTACTTCAGCATTTTCATCGTCTGTTGACATGCTGTGGCATCTAAGGCGGGCATCGTCATTAAGATTTTTTCGGGCTTCTCTGGGGATCTTGCACCACTTACCAACATTTTTTTTTCCCCAGAGTAGACCAGTCAAATGCCACCGTTAACATTTTAAGTGACTTCGAATAAATTTTATTTTTCATCCAAAGTTTAGCACAAATGCTTTAATCCATTTTTTTTAATAGCAAAAAGTTGTCAAACGAACCAAACACCACATCTATGAGACACAAACTAAAAATGCAAAATGGTTGATGATGTCAACATATGTTGGAAATATGTTTGGCAAGATAACAAAAAAATAAAATTTCGAAAATCGAATGTTCGTAGCCCAAGGAATATGAAAAGTCACCTTTTTTCTGAACGTACTTCGTTATTTGCGAAAGGTCGGAACCATCTCACAAAAAATTATTCCCCATTTCCAGAAATCCTACTGTAAAGATAATTGTGTGGTTCTTGTTGCGGGTATTTTTTGAATTGAAGGCGTTCTTTGCCCTTTGTTTGCATCTAACATAACCTCAATAGTGACTAACTAATTTTAATATTTGGCTTTTCGAATTGTGTATGTATTCCATAATCTTGTTGTGACGTAAATAGGTTATATTACAGTTTATCAAGTTTACCAAGTAAACGCACTTTGCTTTACAATATAGCGCCAGTTTCCGATCTAGACGTTATTGTTATTACTGCTCTATCTTTTTGGTCCTTATTAAATCCTGATATAAACAAACCTATTAACCAGACGTTAATAAAAAGTTTTAGTTTGGGTAGATCTATTCGAGAATACGCTTCCATTATTTGGACTCTCAAATCAACATTACTTCGATTGTTTGTTTGTTCAGAAGCAATTTCTAGTGTTCTCAAAGAGATTCCGTTGCTTATACTATTGCTAAGGTTGCCTTATAAAGATAGAATTCAACCTATTGAAAAGTGTGCTCTATATCTACATCTAACGTTTGTATGTAAATTGTTGCTTACGTAGCATGTGTTATTCGATAAGATCAAGTTAAGTGTCGAGCATAAACAGGCCGTCGAATCAATTTAAAGCTACTTTACCCCCAAAACTTTCATTTATATCCCGTCCCCAGGCTAATTGTACACCAGCAGATCAGATTAATCGAATTATATATGAAAGGATGGGCCGACCAATACATAATCCATTCTTCTATCTCGATCCCTTACCATTTATTTGCTTTTCTTGTTCATAAACTTAGTTTCTTTATTTATTTTTGATTATAAGTTTCTTTCTTTTAATTATTTCTTAGAATCCCATAGAAACTAAACTGAAAGCTTGAGTTTCAGTTAAAATCAAACCTGCTTTACGACTAGCAGTTACGCTTTACTTCATACTTAAATTTTACTAAAGGGCTTTTTTCAATTAGCTACTGAACAAAGAAATAAAAGAAAATAGTGGACAATGCCAATGATATAATGGATGAAATGAAGCAACGAACGATTGTGTGAAACCGTTAAAAATAGGGGGGGAAAAGTCAATCACAATAATTCCAGTAGCAATTAACAAACTATTTATGATTAAAAAGCAAAAATTGCATTTTTCGCGAAGAAGATGTGCCTGCCAAAAAATCTGTTTACTAATAAGTTTTCAGTGGAGTTTTCAGAAAAATATAGTGAAAACGACGCTAGGCTCTGTATGTAATTGTTTCAATTCTGCATAACTTACGCAAAACTTCTAAATGATACCGAACTTTGGTTTTACATACGAAAACAATGACGCCATTAATAAATAAGAAACATTTGTTATTATAAAAGAAAGAGCGGAGAGGAGAACGAAATTTAAGGAGGAAGAAAACCAGAACAGGACAGCGGAAAACTTTCTTTACTAAAAATATATTTCAGTGAAGAAAGAGCAGTAAGTTTCTATATTCATTTAGTGAACTTTCATATTTTTGGCTTTCTTATTAAGAGACACCTTCCACGTAAAACCCTATCTGAACAAGCTTAAAAAAAAGAAGATATTTTTGAAAATTTTCTTGGGATGAACAGAGAGCTAGTGGAACAATAATATTCGAGGAGGTTTTTAAGCATATATTTTAGTGTTGAAAAAGAATGTTATGTACAAATATCAAAAAGTGAAATCGGACCATCACTTCTGAGAGGCGTGTTTAACTTAAGGGGCTTTGCCACCTATGCCATAGCTTGCGCAAACTTGAATAAAAAAAAAGACTATTTACGTGTACTTATTTATATGCATTGCATAGAGGAAACCATTTTTGTGTGATTGATGAATGCTTCAATGAAAGAATTCAATTTTTGAGCAAAAAGCCGGTGATTAATTTACAAGCGATCTTAAAATTAACTTTCCAAAAAAGCCATACGCATGACATCCTATAATGTTATCCTACGTATTTCTCCCAAGAACATTATCTTAGGCCCGTTTCCAGTATGTTTCAGCGGACTAACAGCTAGGGGCGTAACCACCTGGAAAGTGAAAGTTAACTTCCGCTTTTGTTTTTAACGAATTAGGAAAAGCAGCTAAAATTAGGACCAAACGTTTTCAAACTTTGGATGTTAAATGAATTTGATATTTTGTTTCTGAAGTGATGGCTTTTCGTTTAAGAATTATGCGTAGACTTAACAGTTTTGTTGCTCAATATTTAGTTATCAGAAATATTTCTAACTTTAAACTTATGGTCTGTAGTAACAATCATAAAATTGAAAGAGAAAGCTAAAGCTGAAGGAAGATGATGGTGCCATTGATGCTTTTTTCTCATATTTACAAAATGCGAAAAACTTCAAACATTTCTCAAGGTAAATTTATATTGGCGTTTATTAATATGAAAAGAGCAAAATCAATTACTTATTCAATGCCCTATTTCAAGGGATAATGAAAAAAATCTTGAGCTTCGAACGTCATCCAACACTAATTTCATGAATTATAGCAAACAAATTGAAATGATTGCAGAAGATATTATTAAGGAAAGGAAAAAAGCAATTAGGAAGATGTTATGTACGCTACTTAAGGTTTAAATTGTTCTGCCAAATGTCCGCATCAGACCTTTTTTCTTCTTGACGTATACACAATTAATTGGTTAATCTAAAGTTATTGCTAGGGATGTACACATATTAGGTGAACCGGAACCAAAGGCAGTTATTAACCAAAAAAATAAATTGTAGGACTGAAACAAAGTGCGATGGGCGTTAGCGAACGAGACTAGCGGCTTTCCTTTTTTTCTTGAAAAGCAGTGCTGATTTCATATATCTTACGATAACTGCAGAAAAAACTTTCTTGTCCAGAAACCAGCGAATGATTTTCAATTTTTGAGAGGTAAAGAAATGATTATTAAAAAGAAAATGCTATCAATGTCCTGCTCTAAAAAAGGAAGTTCTAAGCGTCTCTTTTCCCCATTCCTCGAGTATATACAAAATTCCAAAAAGTCATGAGTTGATCCAGGATAACCATCCACATCGACACTAAAGCGGAATATCGAAGGCCACAAAGTTTAGCTGTGCATGTAGTGGGATCAACCAAGTGTATTGTATTATTAAAATCGAATGAAGCTGTTACTACGCCAATTGAATAAATTATATGACGCATTGTTGTAAAAAAATCAGCAATAGCGGTTAACAGACGCAAAGTCATCCCCTTGCATGGCAGCGCTCGGCTGCACGTTGTAATCGTTATCAAGTATACACTGTTGCAGATCGAAAAGGAAGATAGGTCGCACCCGATCGGTTCGCTCACCACACACAACGGCTTCTGATTACCTATTGTTTAAATCGACGCAGCATCGCTTGACGGACACACGGTTTCGAAATGTTTAAGAAGTACGAAAACGGGCCCATGATTAGATCGCTGCCCAGTCAATATTGTTCTTTCGACATGGTACCACTATCTTGTCAGAAAGATAAGCAAAAGTTGTAGAAAATGACGGAAAATATTTTGATTGCTCCGCTTTATTGTACCAATTTTTCTCAATAAATGCTTTTTTAAAGTGGAAAAATTATCAACATATATACAAGCACCTGACATATACATTATATAACTTGTGCTTCGTTGGTTGGTTCGAAAAATCCATAAAAAGGTTTTAACAAACCGCGAAATGAATGTCGAATAGTTTTTGTTAATTATTTTTGAAATCTTCCTATGAAAATTATTCGATTTAAAAAACGTATAAAGCCTGTATGGCACAATTAGTTATTGTACAATATTCATACATATATCGCAAGTTTTATATGCAGCATACATGGTTTTTATCCGCTGTCTTTTTTTTTTTTTTGTTATTGCTTTCACTATATGCCCAATAATTTGCATATATAGTTTTTTTAAGAATATCAATTGCAACTTTATTAAGCGTATTCGAAACAGAAAAGTAAAAATAATTCAATTTTCATTTCAATCGCATTAAATTCCCTCTCACTTATTAATTGCATGTCAAATTGCTGCACAGATGTAAGTTCCAAGTTCACTTCATTTAATTGTTTGGAAATAAAAATTTCCCAACATCATTGGCTTTCCATATATGTAGGCCTGCGCGAGGAACTGAAGATGAAAGTAATAAAGTTTTTGTTTTGTATTTTGCTTATAACAGTAGACCTCCAATGGATGGATGTTGTTGGCATTTTAACTTCATTTGAATGACATTTGATATTCCAGACACTTTGCTATCCCTTCGCATAATATTGAGCATATCTAGCGTAAGAAATCTTTACTACATTTCTTGAATAAATGTATGAAGCACACATTTACACATTCATAGGCCTACGTACGTATAAAGATCTATGACAATTGTTTATCAAAAGAAACACAAAACACAAAAAGACATTTAGTTTGTTTTATTTGTGCGCTCTTCTCTGAATCATCTACAGCGTTATTTTTTATTCACTTATAAATTTTAACACGCAACTGATTGTTGCTTTTCGAATGAATGCCTCTTCTGCCGCCGTGTGTGTGTTTGAGTTTTTAAGCAAAAACAATTGCCTTGCGAATCAAAATGCTAGAGGAATAAAAATTTTCACTTTTACCTGAAATCGAATGAAAACTTAATAAAATGTTTTCTCAAATTGAAGTAAGTACTACTGATGTAAAGTAAAATTGTTAAAGACGATGTGTACTCATATCTGTGTATGAGGTTGGTGAAAAAGTTCCACCGTATCTTAAGTAGAAGATTTGAATTTGAAAATGTTTGATTTGTTAGTCAGCAGTCATATGTTGGACACCGAACTCCTTTGCAGTTGCAAAGTAGTTAAATGTGAGTTACTCTCCAACAAATGCTGCAAAATGTCATTGTCCAGAACGAAATATTGCAAACCATCTTCGGTAAGTGCGAACATTTACAAGTTCACTTCCAAGCAAAAATAAAGAGTATATTCAATTTGTCAAAACGTTTCCAACACCCAGAAGGAAAATTCTGATGCACGACATAGCATCTATATTCTTGATGAGCATCATGATATAAGCATGTTCGTCTATCGATCTATCTGCCTTTGTAGTGCCTACTGGCCGCAAAAATGAATCTATCGACTTTAAAATTGGCAGAAACATTGGCATTTCTTGGCTGATATTGAAAATGGGTCAAATCGGTGGAAGGACACAGTAGATAAATCTACAAAAATTTGAACGTATGTTGTATGAGTCATGCTGTGGTGCCCGCACGAAAATGGGAAAAATTGATCACCCGCACCCAATATTATAATGCATTAAAATTAGAAGACGCAGAACCAAGCTTCAGAAGTCTCATTAAGTACACAAGATCTTGGCTAATTTCAAATCCGGAATGCAACTAAGCATGTCCGTTCGTTCATTTGTCCATCTGTCCGTGTGCGCAATTGTGTAGTATCTCTAATAAACCTGCTCTTGTTCGCAAAATTTGAGTTATCGCTTACAAAGCAAATTATGAACACCTTTGCTTTCCGTCTCTTTTGGTTGTTATTCATTAAGTGCAACACATACACCATATAAATTTCGACTTTTATTCTGAAAACAGGAAAAGTCAGTGCGCCAACCCAATAGAGAATTAAAATTTTACTTTTTTCCTTTTTTTTACTCTTGGTGAGAGGTGTAAAAGATTCGGTTACAACGTGTTTTATTACAATTATAGGAGTGAAGTTCGAATTGAAAGTAAAATAAGTAAACGGGAAATAAAAAAAAAAATTTAGACATTTTTGATAGCAAGCACACATTTGATTCTGAAGAAAAAATGTATCTTGTTTGCATGTATGTTCTGACAAGGAAAATTTTATTCATTTTAATATTATTGAAAAAAGAAATGAGAATGAGCGGAAAGTATTGCCAAAGTTGAAAAGCTTTTAGGACCTACGCCTCAAAGCATCTTGTGATAAGCATTCACATGAAATATTGGACCCAAGGCGGTCTTATTTAAGTAAAAAGTATTTAAGTAAGTGAGTCTTGAGGAGCATTTTTGATGGTCCCCACTTAAGCGGTCCATTTTTTATTAGCTTTCCGAAATATATTTACCAGATGCTAAGTGAGTCGCTCTAAAATTTTTTATTTATGTTTATGTTTGTGTCTTTAAGTTGATTACACTCTTTTTATAATCTACATTACGTACGGTAAAGATATGTTTATGCCGTATTATACCAATCCGATCAAAATAATTTTCTGGATCGATTTAAATATGTCTGGTCGTCTGTTTCCTTAAATTACTGTGATACGTTTCGACTGCGTAGGCCTTTTTCCAGAACTACATTTTAAGGGTCCCTAAAAAAGCAAAGATTACATATGGCAGTCAGATAAGCTGTGTTCGCCTGATGTAGAGTATTTGATAGTCATCTTTGAGCGACTGTAAAGTTTAAGTAGTTGCACTAACGTTTTTGATGAACCTGTAAATGTCTGTAAAGCTTTTGATTGATGTTTTTTACGATCCGCCTGAGTGGTCGATTAGGCAAAGAATCTCCACCAACAACTCAATGGTCGTATTCAAATCTTAAGTGCGGTAGAGTTTTCAATAAAGCTGATAACCTTAGATGCCTTAAGACTTTTGTCTTAGACTTTATTCTCTGGTTTAATTAATAAATTAAATGTTCTGCAGGTTACAGTTCTATGACTATTGTGAGTTTGGTTTGGTTGGAATGGAGGAGCAGAAGTTTTAAAAAAAATTGTGTTTTAAGATATTAACTTTCGTAATCGTGAAGATTCCGTTAATAAGAAACGGACGAGTGCACAGGATCGAACCGAATCAGAATATTACTTTCATTAATACACATATGCTCTGTCGTCTTTAAGCGTTTGAGGCCCAGGTTCAATTTATGGCTCATAAAGAATCTATCAAATATGATATTGCAGTTACTGTTCTGAAATGGTATGTACACTCCCTCAACGCATTTCTGTTCAAAATTTTGCCCTCCATTGGGCATAATTCTTTCCTGTCGAAGATACCGCATTTCTTTCTAATTTTTAACATGTGAGTCATATCATAGTAGGATTCGTTCGCTCACATTTCTGGCTGCTAAGAAGAGGCAGTGGCGCAAAAGTAAGTCCTATTGCGCGCTAAAAAATTCCGAAATTATTCGCTTTCTAATCTTATGTGTTATCATTAAGTAGAAATGAAATCGTTCAAAGCCTAGATATATGATGAAATGTAAATGAATTAACGTTCAATAAATGACGTCCACATATGCCAAAAATGCAAAAGTTTACTTTCCTCCCTTAGCCAGAGTTTAGGTAAAATCGCTCCCTTGTTTATTGAAAAACTAATGCTATTAACTGCTAAACTTTATAGTTAATCACGTAATTGCAAATATCTTTGACATTTCAAATCTCTAGCTAAATTAATTAAATCATAATGTGCTTAAACACAAACCACTTCATTGTCGCCTCTACTCGTATCTACCTGGAAATCATTTTCATTATATTACGCAAACGCGTTAATTATTTTTACGTGTACAAGAAAATACCGTAGAATAATTATATAAACGCGAGTACGCGTGCAAAGTTAAATTTGCTTGCTTATCTAATTAACTCATAAAATGTAAAACGAGAAAGAGCCACTGACCGCAACATAAACATTTAGGTCATAATCATAAAACTCACGCCTAAACATTCTTTCTCAAGAGATGTGCACGTGCACACAACTGGGTCTGTATTTACAATCTTTCCTAAAATGCTATACAAAGTTATTTACGACACATTGAACTTTAAAAAAAGGTACAGTCGGGCAAAGCCGGCCTTTGCATACCCTGCATCGCATGTTGTAACACAATTCTTATTTTTATTGTAGAACACAAAGATTGTGCGTATTTATGAGGAAGCGGTCCCAAAAGACAACCTAATGTAGGACAAGTTTAATCCTTACATAGAGCAGAAACCAAAAATAGACGTAGGTGGTTCTAACTTTGTAGAGTTTTTTTTTTTTAAATTACTATAGTATTTTGGGCCAATTTCCATCACCACTTGTAAAAATTTAGATTTTTCTGCTCTACGAAGGGTCAATTTTCGTGAAAATCCTTAGTAGGGTAGGATGCAAAAACTAGGACGAGATGGTGCAAATTTGGTACAGTTAGTTTTTTATGTTAAATCACTATTATGATATATCTTTCATCGTGAAGCATTGAAAATGATATCTCTTTGTCGTATGGACTTCAGTTTTCACTATATGAGAGAAGGTTCAAAAATTGCCAGACATTCGGCCTAAGCTTTATACAATTTTTTTCCATATAACAACTTTTCAGAATAAGTCGTTAGGGAGTGGTCGCAAAAGTGGACCGATCCGAACCATTTTCAATAGCGATCGTCCTTGCGTCAAACTGTGCTAAGTTTTATCAAAATATCTCAAAAATTGCGACCTGTAGCTTGAAAATAAATTTACATAAACAGATATCAGACGGACAGACAGATTATCATTCTGAATCGATTGGTATAATAGAAAGTTGGTCTGTATTAAGCCCTTCTGCGTGTTACATACCGCTAGCTTAATATATCCTGCATCACAAGTAGTGTAGGATATAAGTATTACATATCTACAAGAGAATATGTAGAATGTATTCCGAACGATTTCCGAAAAAAATGCGTATTGAAGAAATTTTTTTTCAACGTATAAGTTCCGTCTGTCATTTCTGTAACTAACCAACTCATGTCTGTTGAAAGTTTGTTCAGAACTGGTTTCTTCTTCATTAAATAAGTAAGCAAATCTACGGGTGTACAAATATGAAATGTGGTTTTTTTTCGATAAAAACAACTTAAATTCAGAAGATTGATGAAAAAAATTTATTCAAAGCATGTTCCGTCGCAAATTCAATACTTTTTTCACCTTTCAGGCAATTTTTGTACGCCACCTCAGAAAAGAACTTCTCAGCTTGCGGCAATCGAGTCGGCTGAGTAATTTTTTTTTTGTTGAGAATCTTCTTCTGAAACCCCACACTAGCAGTTCTCAATTAAGTGCTTCCACCAGATTTGCTGATGTCATATAAAAAATGACCTTGTGTGGTCTTTTTGAGATTCGGATCATTTTTTGGAAGAGCGAACCAAATGTCATTATTAGCGTCACCACCAGCCTGTCTCACACAAGGCTTTCATAGCTTGTCGGGATTCGTAGTATTTTAGTGTTAAGTGCGATAGCAACCTTGTAAAAAATACTAAGGGAATTTAAATGGTTGGTAAGGTAGAGTTCCCTTGAGAAAAATGAAACAGAAGGCAATTAATAAATTCTGTCAAGTGAAGAATTTAACTTTTTTTAAATAAATAATTCGCAGCGTGGAATATTTTATATAGTGAATCGTTCCTCGCGTCATTACTCTCGACTAACAATACATAGACAACACCAAGCTCATAATAGACCACACGCCGCCCATTAAACACAAAGCATCGTCTTCCTGCCCAAAAGATTCGGTCTTGTGATGTGGATGTTGCGCATGAGACGACCTGGATTTCTCGAAACAAACTCCCTGTGTGTCCCCAGTAAGGATACGGAGCAGAAAAAAATTTGCTCTTGCATCTTTTCAGCTTCATAGCCCATTCGCTCAATTTATGTGATACCTATATAACAACCTTCTGAATCTTTCTTACCTTACGTAGCTGATTAGATGCAGCCTACTAACTCACGAGTTATTGTAGGAATTACTCTGCGAGTTATTCTTGCATTTACGCGTAGTCCGCATATTCGTACCTTGTCATCTACTTTCCTTGTGTGCAAACATCGTAATCAACACTTTTGAAACGTCGAACCCATCTCCTATGATAACGCTTGTATACCATAAATTGCTCAAATCAATCGATATGACTCAGTAGCAGTTTATGTCAAATGAAACCAACAAACATTAATGCTGTCTGCGAATGATCGTATTTCGCCGTACTGAACGCAACAAAACAAAACTATGCGGTCACTTTTTCAATTTATCACTTAAGCGCGTTTGACACTTGTTGACAACGCAACAAAATACCATATAAGCCAAATCTGCATACTACGCACTTTACTAGTGCATCATCTGGCAAGCAAATATATAAATTTGTATGTATTAGGTAGTCCGGAAATTCCTTGCGATTTTTCCCGACACCAGATTAAAATGACTGCTTACATGTAGCTAGGTTGATAATTAGGGTTAAAGGTCTTTACAGTTATGTAGAACAGGCTTCTGTTTATTTTGTAAAAAAATTTGAAAGCGATCGGTTACGTTATAGTAGTGAGACGCAAGTAAGACTTTGTAGATCAAAGCGAGCATATAAGACATATTTTATTTTTTTATTTTAAAAAAGGTAAAAGGAGATGCAAAAGCACGTAGAGAAATATATGCTCTGTATGGGACTAATGCTGAAGCAGAATGCGCTAAACAAAATTGGTTTGCGAAATTTCGTTCAGGAAAGCTTTACCGCGTTCTGGCTAAATACCATTGGTGATGACCTACTAAAGGTTATGACTGAAGCTGATCGACACATAACGATTGACGAGATTGCAGAAAAACCTAATTCAGACAAAACAACAAATTTATTTCTAATATAAAAAAAATTTAAAAAACCGCAAGAAATTTTCGGACTAACTAATATATATATATATAGGGGTATCGTAAGATTTGAATTTGTCTACGTTTGTGCTGTAAAGCGTCGGCAATTTCAAAAAAAAAAATATTGTGGCAGTTGACAGTTTAGGATTAGTAAAAATAGAGCCCTCTACGAGAGAGCAACGAGTTGTCATTGTTGAGCAATATTTAAAAAATAATGAAAGTTTGGCGTCCATAGGTTGCAATTTCCTACAAAATATGGTCAAAATATTGATTTAACTTCAACGTCAACTGATTTAGCACCATTGCATTTCTTTCCATGGGGTTAAGTCGAAAGTATATACCAAAAAGCCCATAACCAGTCATATATTGAAGAAGAAGTTTCAACGTTGCATCAGCAAACTTCAGGCAGATTTGTGCAAAATGATTATGAAAAAGTTTCGAAAAAAGAGCGCCTCGGGCGTTCACCTCACTTTATAGGTCCATTAAATCTTCTATTACTTTCGAGCGCTGAAATCAGTCCGAAGTGTTTCTCGCAATCAATTAACACTTCTATTATTAGGCCAGACTACAACAATCTCTTTACCCGAGCCGAATGCATTTCCCTAGGCCGCCTTAGAGTGAACAAACCTCTATACAATACTGAACATTATTACGACCGAATTGAACCTCCCAAATATGTTTCTTGTAATGCTTCCCTTTCTCTGGCCCCTATTTTTTTGCATGTTCTTTATCAAAAATTAACGAATCTCTTGAGGAGATTCTTAACATGATCCCCAGAATTCGCCTTTCCCTTCGAATATGCTATGCTCTTGATACCTAGATTAAAATGTATTCATTCACTCCATTTCTGTGATCACACAAATCATTTCTTTACCGCTCTAATTATTAACTTACCTTTGCAACTTCACACCACATTTTAACGTTATATCACATTTACATGAGCACAAACGACATTTTGTAAATTTATAAATAAAAAAAATAATATAAATAAAAAATGAAATAAATAACGTAAATAAATAAAAAAAAGTGGCAAATTTATTTATCAAATATGCGGAAAATAAATTAACCAAATAAAATAGTGCGTATGTGCCTGCAAAGCCATTCAGGCCATTTGCCCGATTGCGCTATTGGCCCCATTAAGCCTACCCTGTGTACATAATGATTCAACAAAAAATTGCAATTAAACAAAAAGAGGGACTTTTTTTTAAAACAAATGTTGAGTACATTTTGGGACACCCTTTTGTATTCAGGGATTCAATTAATGAAATATTTTAATAGAGTTTCTAAATTCATCACTCTTTGCTCTGTTGTTCCTAGTCTAGTGATGGAATTAAATTGATTTGTGGTCAGTCATTTAAAAACAAAAGCAATTACTTAATATTATGTAAAATACTTACACAATACGTATACGATATATTATTAATTATATCAGTAATTAATCACTACTGCAATACATACATAATATATTATTAAATGTGGTTTAATACACTCTTAAGCTTACGTAAAAAAGTTTCGAATGGAATGTTAATACAAAATTCTCGCAAACTGCAAAGAATTTTCTACGTTAGACTTAGGTGCGACCTTTCTGTTTTTGAAACCCGAAAGCTGTTTTTTTTTTTTTAATACAGCAAGCACTAAATCGGTAGTGTACTTAAATTAAACACCACCTCACTTAAGAGGTGATATTTGTGTTTTCCTTTTTCTACATAGATAATTTTAATTAGAATAAACATTATTCTGAGTATAGAGAGTAAAAACTTAAAATAGAAATAGTGAACAACCAGTCTGCTCTCTAAGAAACTAAACTCCCAAAAATGCTAAAACCAAACACGCTTTCGTAAGGGCTTAACAGTAATCAGTAGTATGCCAGCGGAAAAATAAATTAACACAAATATGTCGCGATGAAGTAAAGTGCTGCTAATTCGCATGTGAAAGCAGTATTTGAGCAGAATATTTGGGGAAGGCAAAGTTAGTCAGGTCAAGAGAGTTGAATTGTAATATTCGAAAGGTCACGACCAGAAAAAGCATTGTAAAGTCCAAGTAAATAATTTTTAGATCTCTTAAGAATTGTAAATGAATTCTATGCTTTCTTAACAATCACAATTTAGGTGATGAGAGAAGACGTAAAATCAAAAAAGACGGTTCACGTTACAATAGTATATAGCGCGCCGATATGTGAGAGTAAATTATCCTTCATTGATGATCAACACTTGTTTTAAAATGCCATTTTTCATTTAATGAAACGGTGAAATTAAATATTAATTACTGTAGGTATCCATGTAACACAATTAGAAACAATGTTTCAGCTTTTGTTATACTCTCAAATCTCGTCATATGCGAACTAATATATTTTTTCAAAATTGTAAGCAAGTAACGAGTAAGGTTTAAAAAGAAATTTTCTGCCTGTTTTATGTAATTTACGAGGAACATTTAGAAATCAAGTGCGAAGGGAATTTCACACTAACTGATCAAATGACAAAGATAGCAAAAGAAGGGCTTCGTCACGAGTCACAAGTCATTTTGTTTTGTTTGTGGTTTGTGTGATTTGTAATCTGTGTGTATCCTTTTTTATATTTGGTGAATATTGATGTTGAGGTGTTTTATTATGACTAAACACAACTATAACACGAAAACATAATTTTTCCTTTAAGGATTAGTAACCGCCATAACGTCGCGATATATTCCTTAGAATGAAAAATCGGTATTAGAAAGATTATAATCGTAATGTTTTGTGAAGTTTACGGCGAACATTACAACACATATAATCCGTTCCCTTTGAAAATGGTATAAGTCCATTATATATGGTGAGCACCCAAAATCGTCCCTCGTTTTGGGCTCACGGATTCTCCGTCTCTGGTGAAGGGAAGGAAGTGCTAGATTAAGTTAAAATATGAATAGATTAAGATAGCAGTAGGGATAGACTAAGATAGCGATAGGGATAGACTAAGACAGAAATAACATAGGTTAGAATAGATTAAGGTAGGAATAGAATAAAATAGATTAAGACAGCAGTAGGGATAGACTAAGATAGGAATAGGGATAGGTTAAGCCTAGAGTAAAAGTCAGTTGAAGTTGGGCTCTAGGCCGGAGAGGTCGAAGAGGTATTATTATTTAAGATTGAAGGCATAAAATAGCAACGATCAGATATCGACATTATATTGTTAGCAATTCGCTAAACATAACGGTAATAATTTTCAATAATAAAGAGAAAGAGCAAGTCGCTGCAAAAATAGAAATTTCTTCTCTGGGCCGCTGAGCTGCTCCACTCTATGGAAAAGGGCCGCAATGGTCATCACAATATTTAGTATTATATTTAAACGATTTGTAATTGAATAGTATTTGAAAAAAATTTATTTTTTCTCGAAAAATCTTTATTTGCAATCTATTTGTGATTAAACATTTAGCAAGTGAATTAATGGCTAAAAAATAAAAACAATAGTATGCCACAATACCTAGATTTCAGTGAATTTAACAAACATATACATATTAATTTTTGCTTTAGGTATTGAGTATACAGAAATTCTCGTTCACTTAAGAACTCACTTCGTGCTTACACATTTCAATTCATTCAATTTATTATAAAAAATGAATTACACTCTGAAACACGAAACCACATTTCGTAAAAAATACATCACGACCTTACTCTATACGTAACTTGGGGAATCTCATTAACGCACTCACGCATATAAACCACGTCATTATCTAAACGAGAAGTTGCAATACATATTTGTGTGGTGTGGGAATGAAAAAATTCATAGAAACATCAAAAAATAATATATTAAAAACCGTGTTAAAGCAAAGCAACTCGTGTAAGAAGGGAATTATTGTTTCTTTTTAACTCGAACTAAATCAAATTTCGCGCAAATTAAATTTCATCTAAAAATAGAATTAGAAGTACATGCTTTTTCCAAGTCTGTCTTCTCTCGATGTATGATGTACCGATGACCGCGATGTTGCATACTGTTGGAAGATGGAAGGACAGTCTTCTTCTCTTACGATAAATGCAGCATGAGTCAATTTTTCGGTATTTATTTCAATATTCCATTTTAATGAGCCATTTTTCTTTTCTCTCATTATTAAATTGTTTCAAATTTGCAATGTAATCGTTTCTAAAACATTAGTTAAAATATGTACGCAGTTCTCATCACTTACGCTAACAACATGGGAAAATTGTGCATTTACGATATGTTAGATAGGGGACATCTCAGTTATGATAGGCCTGGCCTTATGATATAAAATTTGTAGTATTATGTTTTCAAATTATGTAATACATTTTTGCGCAAAGTGAACTTCAACCACTTTCAAGATAATTAATGATATTTGTAGTTTCATTGACTACTTAAATTTATTTATTTTGATAAAATGATGAAAATTATGAAGAATATTTTCTGTTTTGAAGTTGTTTATCAAATAAAAAATCAGCAGAGTCCATTCGTTGTCATCACTAGCAACTTTTTGTCAAAATTGGACGTCACTTTCGAAGAATGTAGCTTAAAGGAAAGTGAGCCATAGCAACATAATATGACATGATAAAAACCGAGACTTTCTCTTTCTGGAAAGCAACCAGGGCCGCTTTCAACCGACTAATTTTAATTTAAAAGCTGAACCGTGGGCTAAATATGCGAAAATCCACATTGCTTTTTAAAGATTATTTCCACCGAGTAAACATTTCCGCTTGAAGTAAGAACCGTGACTACAAAGTCAGTTTTCGCGGGTTTCCATCTCAAGTTCGATAGACTTTTCTTCGGTCATAGCTATAATGAGTGCTCAGTTCGGAAGAAGCACTTGTCGATTGGGCACAAATCCACTAGACTTCGACCACCACTTCTCTATTCCTTTTTCATTCCTCTCTTACGGGAAAATGCGTAATACTGCGAAAGTTTCATAATTCACAATGACAATGAAAGAAATTTCATTCATAAAGCACCTTACGGCAAGCTTCGCTTCGTTTTTTTTTTTTTACTTTGTTATTTATTTTATTATTATTATTATTATAATTTTTGCCTTTGTTAAGCACAATTCGACAAAATCGGGTTAATAAATCTCTAAGTATTTCAAAGTTTTCTTCGCATCACTGTCAATAACATGCTGGTGCTTATATGCAATTTATACCACACATATAAACCCTGCCCCCATAATCTGTAATATATCGACAATTGTGTTAAAAAAAGTGAAAATGAAATTATAAATATATGCAAACAATGAAAAATATGAACAAATAGCAAAATAATAATTCAAAAGATTAGTGACTGAAATATGTGAGAAATTTTTATCTTCACAAGATGTCAGTCAAACTCTACGAACGTATTTTTTCAGTGTAATACGGACCAGCATGTCATAGAGTTTTTCCTTTTGTTTTCTTTCGATTGACTTGTGAATGTTTTTGTGTCAAACAAACAAATATTTTATGACGGTGCTGTTAGGAATACCACCTGAATAATACCTTACTATCATACTACTGATGGAAAAAGAGACTATAAGTTTTTTCGACGGAACCTTTTAGTATGAAACAGTTAAGCGATTTAAATATTGCTTCTAATCTCCGCAAACATTCTCTAACAGAGAGTAATGTTCCCCTAATTTTTGCAAACAGTGAATTTCTAGATGAAGTTAGTCAAGTCGATCCGTCTATCTGTTTCTGTTTTCTGTTTCAAACCCACAAGAACCAAAACGCAAAAGTTAAACGCTTAGTTTATTCAGAAACTAATCGTTTACTTTCTCCAGAGACGGCGTGTTCTCCTTTAAGATCCGTAACTACTTAAGTAACGAGGATAGCTCAAACCAATGAAACACTTTACCGTAATTCTGGTTTTTATTTTCAAAATATTGTAACAAATACTTTTTGGGTGTTATTTCACCAGTGAACTTAGATTCAACGTCATGACTTACCGCCGACACTTTGACGTAAAACAAACAGAAATCAAACATAAAATGGAATGAAACGTTGGTCGAAGAAATTACTTCAAGTATCCATTATATGCTTTTTATTTGCATATGAACAAGAATGGCTCATAAATATGCTCGTAAAAGGTATTATCACATAAATATTTTCACCGATAATATCGACTTACAAATGGGTACCTTTTTAAAGTTATGTCTAAAATGTTTTTTAATTATATCAATTACATAACAAAACAATTAAGAAAATAATATTCGGTTGCGACCGAATCTTTTGTACACCTCGCCGTTATCCCATAAAAAATTGAAAAAAAGCAAAAATATAAATTTACATACTTCATAGTATTGGATGGCCCGGGCTGATTGTTTTATTTTTGTAGATAAATTTTATGGAAATTTATATCGTGTATCTCTTATAGTTTACGAGCAATGAAGAAAAGAAACCAAAGGTGTTCTCAATTTTGGTTATGTAGACGTGTGGGCGTTGTAGGCGTGTGCTTTGACCTGTTTAGGCCATTTTCAAATTCTTTTGCAAATTTGTAAGCAAAATCTTCATTTTTGCTAACGGGACAATGTTTGCCGCAGACACTACGCAGTTGGGCAGAACGACAAACGAACATGCTTAGGTACATTCAGAATCTCTAACTTGCGAAAAATGTGTGTACTTTATGGCTATTTTAAAGCTTGCTTTTGCTGCGCTATAAAGTTATTTTGAAAAAAATTAAGTTTTGATTGATCTGGTTTTTCTCATTTTTGTACAGCGTTAAATATACGTCCAAATTTTTGTAGATATCTGTGCTGAAAGTTATGAGTAATGAACAAAAACCAATTTTTTATTCCTTTTGAAAAACGGAAGTATTCTTACTTTACATAATACTGTAGACATCTCTTTCCACCGATTTGACTCATTTTTAATACCAACCTGCGTGCAAGATGTTCCAATGTTTTTGCCGTATCTGCAGTCAATGGCCACATTTTTGCGGTCAGGCGAAAATTTACAACAGACATACGGACGGACATGCCTAAATCGTTTCGAAATTTGATGCTGATCAAGAGTACATATATTCTTCATGGGGACTCTGAAATTTTCTTGCGAGCGTTGCGAACTTTTTGACGAAATGAATATACCCTCCCAGGAATGGTAATATAATAATTTTTAAAAGGTTAAATTAATCACGTTGCCAATACGTTTGCCTCTAAAAATAAGCAAACAAGCATCATTGTCTGGGAAAGCTGGCCATTGACTATCCTACACGAAACATTAAAAATGAAGGTTTCTTGCCTTGCATGGGCTGAAATCTAAAAAAATAACTCTACCTAGTCCAATCTTGGTGTAGTTAACCTTTATGTCAAATTGCTATTATGAAGCATGTTTCATAATAAAATATTAAAAATTAAATCATTTAAACGTATAATGACTAACATATAGTAGAAATGCTTCTATGAGCAAATTACTCCACACGATCCAAATTTTAAAAAATGCAATTTGCTCTCAAATAATAACAAAAGTGATCTGATCTGATTCATTTTCAATAACGGTTGTCCCTGAATCATGGCACGTCACAAGTTTAACTTTTTTCAGAAAAGATTCAGGATCGATAGTTACAATAAAGGACGAATCAATTTTAAGTCTTACCTTAATATAGTTCGCATTATAGTTGGTATCGGACATAAAATAAAAAACTGAAATCTTAGATGATGTCGAGTATATATAACAATCATCACGACATACATATGAATATTTCCCACTGTCAGTATGGATAATGATAATTAAAAGCAAACGTATAGTATATGCCCGCATGATGCATCAAACATACGACATAAAAAGCTAACAACTACTATTATGTCTTTTTCAAATTGAAATTTTTCCCAATACACATATAGTTTTTTTTTTATTTCTTTTCACTAACAATAAAAAAAGAAAGGAAAGTTTTATTTATTATTTTGGTTTCTTAATAAATAAATTTTATTATTATTATTGTATTCTTGCATGTATGTGTACAAATATGTTATTATGAATATTTTATATTGCGCAGCGGAACATGCTCATAATAAGACCACAACTCGTTATATCCATTATTGTAAATTTTTATTAAGACGACTAGCTCTTGAGTCCGTTTAATTCTACGTGTTTACGCGTTACGGCAACGTTATGAATATCACATAACATCTAACGCGCGTGTAAACCAAAATAAGGCAACAACAAAGTCTGATTGCTTTTGTTTTTTTGATTTTTTTTTGGTGTTTATTTTTTTGTTATTTATATATATGCATATATAACCGTAATTACCTCATTTGAAGCCTTTGATGTTGAAGCTTACATCCGAAAGTCGTTTGTGCGCAAATTTTTTTTTCAGTTTTACACTTAACGAGGGGACAAACTTTATGATAACAGATACCTTGGACCGTTTGCCCCCATCTTCAATTTTCTTTACGTTCAGGAAAATTTTTTAAGATTTTAAATATGATATACAATAAGAAGCTTGTAGTATACGTTAGACTCATATTGGGTTATCATGTGTTTCCACAACAATTATATTTGATTTAATTAATTGGGCATTTATTCAAAACTGTTTTTAATTGATTTGTAGATAAGACTTTTTTAAATAAAATTGCAATTTTTCCACTAAAAGGTGAAATATATTGTGCCACTAATATGTGGGTGAATTTTTCAATTTGAAATGCTCGTCAGTTTATATATTTATGACCTGCACGCCCTGTGGTGTAAAGGTATAATACTTTTCTGCAGATGTATGCATCCCCTACAAGGACTTGAGATAGATCTACCTCCAATTATACCTATTATATTCAAAATGTGATTCTAAATTTGCCCCTCCATCTGCTCGTCCAGGGACTAACGCTATTTAAAATTGTTTAGATCGGTCCACTTTCTCGATCACTTCCCATATAATGCCTTTTCTTGAGAAGTCATTATACAGAAAAAAATTGCAATTTTCAAAATTTTTCGACAAAAGTAGCAAGTAACAATATTTCGACATTCGAATAATTTGGTTCGGCTGGGGCAACTTTTCAAAGCCCATCTCGTATAACCATTCCTACAAAAATTGAATCTTTATATGGTAGAAGGTTGTAATTTTCATTATTTCATGGTGAAAATTGTCTGCCAATAGCAAACTGAAATAGAAATCAACTTTGGACCATGCAGTTCTACTTTTTGGCTACCAGCGTATATAAAAAATCTCAGGAAATATAAACCTTTATATACCACAAGGCGTTATTGTCACTCTTTTAGGATGAAAACCGGTCCATAGTAGCCATTGAACAAACATAAGAACGGTAGAGAATTGGGATTACATAGGTCTATTTTTTAGATCCTAACGTACAGAGGGGTCATAATGAAACTCAATTTCTTTTGCGATATGTTTTTGGGAGTCCTCAAGTATAAAAGCTATCATGAAAGTGCGTCTTTGCACGAAAAGAGTGTGTAATGGACGAAGTGGTGTAGAGTGCCTAACGATCGGTCTTGTCCGATTAATATTCTTACTTGCTTGTTTTTTTTATCATGATTGAATGTTTAAGAAGTCATGACAAAATAATTGATTTTCTAAAAAAATTTACAAAAATTTCACCCCCTTACACCTTTTGCCTTTTTGAATATTTAAAAAAAATACCAAAAAAAAAATGGTGACAAAAGTTCACAAAACGTATTAATAAATATGCTCATGCGTTTGTGCGATTAGTGTAGAAGAGATCGCCCGAAGACTATCAAGAGCAGGCTCGCCAAAGAGCCGTCAAAATTTAATGATAATTAATTCGCAAAATCTTTTGTCACGTACAAGTCGTGTGATAAGTGCATTATTATTGCTGTAGATTGAGTTGAAATTATTCACAAAATGTTTAGCTCTAGACAGTGGAAATACAAAAGATTTTTCATTTGTTAATTACAGCCTAATATAGCATAGGTAGCGTAAGATAAACATCTTTATGCGCGATAGGACAAATTTCATATCATTATGTGAATTTCTTCACGCACACACACACATTCTTTTTTATGAAATTTTCGCAAAATTTCAGTTGGTTTAAGAAAAACTAAAGATAAAATTTTGAGAAAATTTAGCAAAACCTACCTACAATTTTTATTTCAATTTATTTGTATTACTTTGCTGTGTTGTTTTCTTTTTTTTTTTTCTTTTTTACTATCAACGCAATTCATTAAAAAAGGCGTACGTTGAACTGTTAATGATTATCAATAAATCTTTAGTTTTTTTTATTGCTGCTATTCACATAAGTGCACATATATATATGTTTATAAAATATATATCTGTATATACAGATATAGATATATGAAATGCATTTTTAAATATTTACGTTAAAGTGTGTGATATGTTGTTTGTTTGTAATACTATTTTTTTCATAAATTTTACATACGTGCATTTTTCAAATACACTTTCATATTGAACGTGAATAAAATGTGAAATAAAAAATGAAGACTGAGTTTTAATTTCGTCATACAGTGAAACCTTTTTCCCTTTTCTGTTGAGACATTTCAAAATGCTTCATTCATTTTCTGTTTCGTGCATTTTGGTTCATTCTAGAAAATCCTGCGGGATCCCCCTACGATCTGTTACAGTCCTAATTCATTTTTCCACTTGATTTTTATGCCGTTTGTCTTATTCTGCAGTTTTAAGAGCTAAACGAGAACTTACTGTTAATAACACGAAATGTGTTCATATGTTCATATGATGCCTTTTTTCGATATTTTGAAAAATGAAGAATGGCCAAATTTTGCTTGTTAAAGGTGTATTTCTTGGTGTGAGCATTGCCTTTTATTGATTTTCTCATAAGTAGAGTAAATTACATGCAAGTTACACACAAGCTGTGTATCATCTTATGTGTTTACATCCCTTATTAGCATGGTACTCTAGTCCCCTCCCATCTATATCACAATTAGTGGAAACGAAGAGTAAATATAAGTTTTTTCCTTTAATTTAAAATTAGTTGATTATCTAAATAAATAAATAAATAAATAAATAGCTTTAATTTATGAAATTCGAGATAATTATTATTGTTATTACTACACTCTACGTCACTTGTCGAACAAGGGTATAATAAATTTGTGGGAGCGTATACGGAAGGTCTTAGAATAGACATACCTTTTATTATAGCAATCGACCTAAGCTTGTCTGTCTCTCTCACCACATGTCCGTCCGCCCGTTTGTTTGCTTTAAATACTTGTGTTTAACCCAAATGTCGCATATTTTTTTAAAGGAAATTTTGTGTATCGACGTCTTTTCGCCCAAGGACCAAACATTATTATTAAGATTCTTAGTGATAGGCTCTTATATTTTTTCAATAATTTTGTTAATAAATAAAATTTCGATTTGATCAAGCCATCAGATCGAACTCTCAGACCAAACTCTAATTATATCCTCAAAAATTGTGTGCATAAAACTTAATATACAACGCAGGAGTTATTGCGTCATAATCTCTGTTTCAATAAACTGGACCAGCTCGTAACTAACAGCTGCTACCACGCCATGCCCATCCGTATGCATGGCTGCTTAAAGAATCGCTTTATTAAGAACAAAACGCGGCGAGGGGAAAGTTTTACGAACGATATGATATAAGCTAATAACCATTAAGTAATTGGAAGCGTAATTGCGTTATACCCTACACGCAGAATGACGTCAACTAGACCAATCCTTTATTACATCAAGCTTGTCTCTCCGTCCATTTGGCCATTTTTTTCTTGTGTTCAACCCACTGGTCGCAATATCCGAGATGTTTTAATGAAGTTTTTTACACCCAAGGAAATGGTTCGAATCAGAGCATTTATTGAACCGCTTCTAGGCATTATTTTGAATAGCTGTTATATATGTAAGTGTGATAAGCGAAATGGTAGGACTTTTATTTGTGGGCCCTGGTCTAATGTGATGTTTTTGATTGTTTTTATTATCGTTGTCACTATAATTTATTTCGACTAAAGAAATAAAGTCCAAAGTAGCATAAGCACTGGCAACAAAGAAATAGAAATAAATCTGCATTCGACTGACTAAAGTCGGAAAATAAGGGGAAAACGCGACATCATCTTCACATGTGCCGTAAATTAACCCGAAAGTGAAGCGAAACTTTAAATATTCTACTTTTTTTTTAGACAAATGCCTCTGTTTCTAAATAATTAAGTTTTCGTTAAATGCCCTTTAGCTCAGATTAGTTGTATGCGTCTGGTAATTAAATATTTCACTGTACTTATTTTATGCTTACATATATACAATGCATTATTGACCGCATTATTACAACTGACAGGTCAGGGCCATTTTATGGTTATCTACGTGGTACGTGCACATGCGGTTTAAAGGAAAAAGACAAGATATATATATATATTTAAAAAATATCTTTCTATGAGTTTTATTACTTTCCAACGTTTTCTTGAAATTATGGCGGGGAAAAAAAGACAGCATTTTAATATAATTTTCATGTAGTTATTTATCTAGAAGAACACAAAACATATATTTATTGCTTAATTAATGATATTATATATTATTATAATTATGTATAAGTTTTCTTATCCTAATGAATTTTGTTTTTTTTTTTAAAATATATTACGTAAACGTTACGTACACCAAATACACCTAAGGTATATATTCGCATAATATTTCCTTATTATCGTGCGCTGCTGATGTTAAATAATTTCTCCTGGTGTTGAAGAAAGAAAGAAAGAAAAAAGCAAGCTTCTTCAATAGCATTACAATGACGCTGAAGATTGGGAGAGAAAAGACAATTTTTTTTGCATTGTTTTATATTATTCAGCGACAAATGAATACAAATAACAAATGACAAAAAATAAAAAAAAATAAATAAATAAAACGTAAAAAATGACAACCCAAAAAAGAAAAGCCAAAGATGTGCATTGAGAGAGCGAGAAGAAAAACGTTTCTATTAAAAAGGCATCTTACGAAATCAAAAGTAATAGTCGAGTGAGAAAACGTATAGAAACACACACAGCCATACATGCACACTCGTAAACATTAAAATGCCAGTGAACGTGACCTCTTTGATGACATTTCAGTTTTCTTTTTACTACACATTAATCCAAAGGGAATATACTTACAGCTAATCAAAATATATGAAATAAAATAAAACCAAACAATTAAGTGAATTGTATTCGGCCAAGACCGAATCCTTTACACCCATCCCCATTATTCCACGAAAGCCGAAAAAAATGTGAAAAGAAGGTCTTTTTATTTGATGACCATATCAACGGGATTGCATAGAAAAAATGAATCCATCACCTCATGACGTTTACGATATTTAACTTAGAATGGACACATTTTTAAAAAGACAATGTAAGGAATGTGCAGAATATAGTCTGTCTTGGTTGCCGCACGAGTAATAAGCAGAAAAAGGCAAACAGAAATTTAAAAAATTAAAATTCGAACAATTATAACTTTGTGTAGGCGTGGTCATTTTTGTACACGATCTGCAAGGCCACCCGTAGAGTACAAATGAAAATTTTTATCTGTTGTGGTTTATAAGTAAGGAGCAAAAAACCAAGTTGCCTTTAGTTTTGAATACTGAAGTGGTTGTTCTGGTTCTGTTCAGGTTGTCCTGTATTGTGCTCCTGTTCTTTGACCGACAATATGACTCAGTTTCAAAATCAAGCTGCGTGCAAGAACTTGCAACTTTTCTGCAAAATTTAAAGCCGATTTCTTCATTTTTGCTGTCAAGAGAATGTTTACTGCAAACACTTGCTTAAATCGCTTAAGAATTTGATGCTGATCAAGAATATATATACTTTGTGGGGTCTCTGAAGTTCTCTTCTGGGTGTTGCAAACGTTTTGACAAAATAAATAACCTCATCCTTCAGTGATGGGTATAGAAGTTTGCAGTTTTCAATATGTGTTCACCAAAAATCGAGGAATAACGGTATACTCACATGCTCAATCAATATGGAACATTGGAATGCAATGGCACTCTTGTTTGAATCCCCTATTATGAAAATGTGTTTAAAAAAATAAACCATTATATGTCAATAGAGTACAAATTTTAATAAAAAAAAATATTGATCTGACATAGAAATTTATTAGATTCATCTTATCTTCATTATATATATATATATATCTTTACATTTTAATATGAATGATCCACATAAATGATCTAAATGACTCGACAAACATAGTCTCTAAATACTTTGTGTTACCATACTATTGATAAAAACCGGTAAACCTATAGATTCACTTGAAATTGAATAAAATTTTTATTTCTTTTCACTCTGTAGATACGATACTATATATATATATATATATCGAAATGAAGTTTTTGAAAAACTTTTGTTTGCTATAGAAATTAGTCGAGTGATTAAAGTGCGTTAAGTAAATTTCCGGAAATAAAAAGTAATTCTCTTTAATTCTACCTTGTTCCTGCAATTCGTTTTCCCGCTTAGCTACAGTGGCAGCAGAACAACGCGAAGATACCCAAGCACCGATTAGAGGTTATCTACAAAGTTTCTTTACTTACGTGCAAATTTGGTTTCAAAAGTATAGCACGCGATATTTCCAGATGCAGTTAAGTAAGCTAAGAAAACAACTACTAACTGTTTTGCAACAATTTAACAGAAAATTATCACTTATTTGTTTACAATTTTTTATAATTTTCACTTTTATTCTGCGATTTCAATCACCTAACGTCTTGCTTATCTATAACCCTTTTAAGCTTGAGGAACAACTCTCGTAAAACAAGAAGAAACTACTCCTAGTAACGTTTTTTTTTTATTTATTAAAAAACAGATTAAAATAAATGTATATTAGTGTTACATAAATAAATGGGTGTGTATTCGATGCCCATAGCAATGGGAGCTCACCATCATCATAGGTGCATTTTTGCCTATGCACTGTTAGCACGTCACTCAAATCGAGTTCAAGGTGATACCCAGGACGTTTGCCGTAAGCCATTGTGGCCGAATAAACGCCTGGACTTGAATTTTGAGCTTCAAAGAAAATATTGTCAGAGATATCAAAACCTCAAACATGGGAGTGATGCAAAGCATTCGAAGAAATGCGATTTTCGATGAATGATGGGACCTCACCATCATCATAGGTGCATTTTTGCCTATGCACTGTTAGCACGTCACTGAAATCGAGTTCAAGGTGATACTCAGGGCGTTTAGAGCTTTGTCATAAGCCGTTGTGGCCGAATAAACGCCTGGACTTGGATTTTGAGCTTCAAAGAAATTATTACGAGAGATATCAAAACCTCAAACATAAGAGTGATGCAAAGGAGTCGAAGAAATGCGATTTTCGATGAATCTCCATCTGGCTGCTTGATGTTTTCCAAGCCAGAATGACCAGTTTGGGGGAAGTGCTTTGAATTGAAGCCATGAAATGATAATTGGCCGAATTTCCTAAGAAACTAAAAAAATATATTTAGAGCTCAAAATTATATTTGTGACAGCATTAGACGCGGTCGAAGTTCCGTCTGTAGAATGTCTGTGGTAAACATTGTTACGACTACAAAAATGAAGATATTCGGCGTTAAACTTACCAAGAACATTGGAATTTCTTGCTCGCACGATGATGGCCATTGAAAGTGGACCAAGTGGATCGAGAGACATGCCTACAATACAACGTAACGCCTCGAATTTCAAAAACAAAAAAAGTAAGAAAGAAAATTAAATTCGGTTACAACCGTATCTTTTGTCCCTATCATCGTTATGCTATGGAAGATTGAAAAAAAAGAAAAGAACTAAATTTTCATATTCGTTGGTGCGGCTGATTTTTCCTACTTACAGAAAAGAAATGGAAAGGTGCATAGCACATGTGTTGTACTTTATGGGTAACAAGCAAAAAAAGGAAAACAGAGATGTTCTCAGTTTTGTTTGCATACACATGTGAATGTTGTAGGCGTGTTCTTTCGCCTGGGACATTTTCAAACTCTTTTGTAAATTTGTAAGCAATGTGGGAGATACAACAGATACTACACGTTTGGACGGACGGATAGACGGCTAAGCATGTTCCATTTAATTTCATTTTTCCATTGTACAGCACCTCCCACCGAAAGTACAATGGTGGACATGAATTTAGACCCTTTAGTACATGTGCCTATAGTAAGTGAAAATTTGTTTTGGGTTTTAATTTTTTTAATCGGTATTTTTTTTTCGAGTTAGGTGTGCTAGGGTAAGTTCAAGTAACACTATTATTCTTTAGTTGTTTTGATCCATTTAGAGGTTTCTTCACATACAGGGCAATTGACACGGAAAAAAGTCTGGAGAGTAACTTGGCACAAATTAAAGAGTTAAAAACTTGAAAAGTTTGTTGACTAAAAATATACATTTTTTTGGATACCCTTTGCTTATAATAACAGCTGCACATCAACTTGACACACTGGTTACCAGAGACGTACAACAACCCATTGAAATTGCGTACCAAGCCTTTTGGAATTCCGTTCACAAATCGTATAGATTTTTTAGTTTTTTTATTTTAGTATGTAGCTCCACATCATTCCAGAAGCTCTCAATAGGATTGAGATCGGTTGTTTGAGCTGGCCATTTCGAAGATCTATGCTGTTCTGCTCCAAGCAACATTTCACTTTGCGTGAATAGTGTTTCGGACCGTTGTCATGTATAAACCTGAGTGGCATGTTTTTCTATGCATATGCGATCATTGATCAAGTCGATTTTGATAAACATCGTGCCCAGAAAACGCATTTCCACCATCGTGCCTTATCGTCTTAGATATATACTTCGGAATGTGCTGCATGTTTGGAGGACGCTATATGCAAGACTTGCCGTCTTATCAGAACCGACAAAATTTCAATGCGTTTCCCCATAGAATGTTTTTCCGCGTTCTTCCATCCGACCGCCTTGCTGTTTGTTGGTCAGTGGTCGCAAAGATTGGCTTCGAATTGGACAAAAGCATTGAATATTGCTGCATATATATTGTTATCTAAAATGGACCAAATCGCTGAAAGTAAACGCCCACAATACAGCATAAAGTGAGCACACGGTGTCTGTTTTGAAAGGCAAAAATATGAATACTTTGCTGTTTGCATGTGTAGTTCAATATAAAAGCAAGAGGTATAGGAGATTCGGGGCAGCAGAATATAGTTTTCTTACCTTTTTTATTTACTAACTTCGGACTGAGTATGCCAATATTCCCATAAAGCCTCTGTACCCAACATTTGCGTTTACGTGTACACTAAAATTAACTAATCTTAGATTTCATTTGTTGAAACATAAAGTTGAACAGCTATTGGAGTCACAGGCGCAGAAACAGAGTAAATTTCGAATGCATAAATGTTCTGTTAATAGATCGATATTCTGTTGTTATTCATGGATATTTTACCATTTTTATTCCCATTACCGAGGGATGGGGATATATTCATTTCACCAGAACGTTTGCAACGCCCAGAAGGAATCTTCAAAGACCCGACAAAATATATTCTTCGACAGCATCAAATTCTGAATCTGTTTAGGCATGCCCGTCCATCCGTCTGCTGCAAACATTCTCCTGGCAGTAAACATTAACCTGTCGACTTCAGTTTTGGCAAAAACATTGGAAGTTTTTGTGTGTGGATTCGTACTTAAAATGGGCCAAATCGCTCGAAGGACACGCGCACAATAAACTGAACTGAAAACACCTTTGTTTTTCAAGAGGAACAAAAAAATGGTTTTTTGCTCATTAGTGATAAACTACAGCAGATAAATGTGCAAAAATGTGAACACATATTCTATGGGCTGTGCTGTAGTGCCTGTATGAAAATGAAAAGGACTGACCACGCCTACCCAATATTACAGTGTATCAAAATTTAATTTCTTTTCCATGGCTTCATAACGCCAAAATGTAAGCTCCAAAAGTCCCATAAAGTATATAAATGCTTTGGAAATTTCAAATACACTTAAGCATGTCCGTCTGTTCGTCTGTCCATCATGCCGTCTGCCCAGCTATGTAGTATCTGCGGTAGGCATACTCTCGTTAGCGAAAACGAAGATATCGCCTACGAATTCACAAAAGAATTTGGAAGTGACTTAAACTTTTCCAAGGACACGTCTACAATGCCTACACGCCTATGCGACAGAAACTTTTATTATGGAGCATTTTTGTCTTTTTCGGTCACCACCGAATATAATTTTCTCTCCTTTCTTTTTTTTATTACTTATAGGAAGACCCTTGTAGGGATAAAAACAAATCGAATCAGCTACGCCATGCTCACCCAAAAATAATTCAAACATTCAATAAGATTACAATGTTTTATAGACAGAAAGAGAGCGAGTAAGATAAGAGGAGTAGGTAAAACCACGAAGGAATACAGAAAAGAGAAAAGCAAACTAACATGAATTGGTTTTTTATCTTAGACATCGCAGCTAAAAAAATACCATCAATAGATGGAGAGAGAAGAAGAAATTGAATCTTAAACTAATTTAAAAGGGAATGTATCTTATAATGGATCTGTACCTCTCTGCATATTACAAAGGGAATGAAAAAAAAACTTTTGTTTCGTTTCATTATTCGATGCCTTAAAGAAATTTTGCTTTGAAATTTTTTTTTAGCATTTGTACCGTAAATTCATCTAATCATCATAGGATGATCATAAAAGTAAACTTCAAGGTGTTTTCACGTGCTTTTCAATTTCACTAAGCGCGACAAATGATTAATGATGATCTTGACAAACTTTGTTCCGCGACAATTGTGAACAATTTTGCACATAAGTGATGTGCAATACCGACTATTGTAGATATTGTTAGCAGCACAAGCAGACCGTAATATCATGCAGTGCACGGAGACTTGAAGACGCTATACATTTTGTGATACCTAAGTTTTTAAATTTCTCTAATGCTCGAGGTATTTATTCCTTATTATTCCCCAATAAAATTTGACACACAGAGTATTGAAAGAATTGGAAAAACAGTTTGAAGTTTCATGCAAACACTAACTGTTTAATACACACGCATTAATGTACGCGTATAGAGTGCATGGACACTCTAAGTGAAACGTACAAAGAAAGAAAGACAGAAATAAAAGAAATCGTGAAAATGATTTATGCAGCGTTTAAACCCTGCATAGTTTAAACACTTGCTAATTATGTTATTTATGCATTTTTAAATAGCGAATTTCTTTAACTGCTTTCACACTTTAGCTCTTTTAAAAACACATAACTGTCAGCATTTATAATTAGTTTGGAAAATAAATACTAATAAACTACTGCTTAATAACTATTTTTATGTTCATATTTTAAATTTTGAAAAACTCTGCCATTATTTCGTCATCGTAAACGTTAAAATATGTTAAAATTTTAATTGATATTCGCGTTTGTGCCCTTTATGAGTAATATTTTGTAAAGCAATACGTATTTCACCGCTTCCTATACAGTAGCTAGAGCATAAGAACATAAATTTAATGAAATAAGCTCCAGGGGAAATAACAGGAGATACATTCACATACCAAATGATTGTTGTAATCTTATATTTGCCGGCTGCGATTGACACTTTTCTTAAACAAGTACTTCTGTATTGTTAGCTATAATCAAGCTTTCGCCTAGAGCTGCTTATTACACCCTACACTACGTGTGGAGCAAGTTTATGTTGAGAAAAGTTCTTTTACCGAGTTATATACGGTTAAGCCTTAACTCTTCTTATTCAAGAATCACACGATCATTGTCCCATGTCGAGATGAGAGTTTCGAAACGTCTACGCTCACTGCTAAGACATAGTGTATTCCCTCATTGAACGGTGCGACAGGGATCGATTTCTAGCGGACAATATCGAGTAAATTCGACATTAATGCGCTGCAACGAACAGTGAGTTTGGCTATCGCTGATTGAAAAATCTTTCAGTTGTAAAATTGCTGTCGAGTAATATATTCATTATGATCGAGCTTGCTCGATATCGTATAAGCTACAGCTGTAAGTCGGTAAATTAAGACTTCCAGACTTCGGTTTTACCGAACTTGAAGTCGATATCTTCATTTTTGCGACGAGGAGATTGCCAACAACGAACACCGCATAGATACACAGGCGGACAGACATGGCTAAATCAATTCAAAATTTCACGTTGATTAAGAATATATATACTCTATATGATCTCTAAACCTTCCTTTTGGGTACTACATACATTTTGGAGAAAACAAAATGAGTACATCATAGCCACTATCTTACAGTGGTGGGTATAAAAAGTTGCGATATCTAAGTTAAGCACAAAATTGGTTCTAAGTTGAACACAAAATTGGTTCAAAAATTTACGCTGGATAGATGTGTATAATAAAACCCTTGTGGATGTTGGATACACAAAACATTCCCTGATCGTGCACTCTCGCATTTGCGTGATCAAAATTTCCACGAGAGACAGAGAAACTATATACAGTGCAGTATGATTCAATAAAAACGTTACTATTAAAAAAAAAACGCTGTTTTCTGTTTAACTCAAATCTTGCGTAAATTTTGGGACACCGTATAAAAATGTATTAATTTTTTTTTGTAAAATTTCTTAATTTTTTCCATGTATTTTCATCATAAAGTGTCAGAAATTAGACTTTGTTGGTCATAAAAAGGCTTATTTCTCAGGAAAACCCAAGTATGAGGTGGAGTTCAAGATGTAGATCTATGTAGTATCAATTTGCCTTAGTTAAGATTTTATCACAATTATTGTTACACACCAATTTTTATCATAAGGTATTAAAAATTAGGCTTTTTTGTGATGTAAAATTTTCCTTTTCGTAGGAACGATTAGAAGGGAAGCGATTTCAAAAGTTGTCCCCATCCATCTCACATCAGCTTAATTTGGAAATATTATTATTCCACGATTCTTCTCCCAAAATTCTGAAGTTTGCAAATTTTTTTAATATAACCACTTTTTTAGAAGACACCTTTTTATGAAGAGTGGTCGTGAAAATGGTGCGAAGCGAGTATTTTGAATGGAGTTCGTCCCATTCTCGATTTGAGCGCTGAACACAAAAGTAAATGCACAAAGATCAGACAAACAAAAGAAATGAAATAGATTTAGAAAATCGGTCGGTATGATAAGAGGGGTGTATATATTAATTACTGAAATGTTCTGAATGTTACATACGTCTGTACAAACTTAATAAACCCTATACTAGAAACGGTGTAGTATACAAAAACTTCGCCTATAACCTGGTAAATCTTTACTAGTAACCTTTCTACGTTTTGGTGATGCTTATCATGTTCTCTCTGCTGTAGCCAAAAATAGATATTAAGAATAAATGTCAAAGTATGTTAAAACATGCTTACAAATAAGAGGAAACTTTTTTATTTCAATAATTGGGAACACAAACTATTCATTTCGAGGAAGTTTTAGTTTTAGGCAATGTTTGTTTTGGTCAAAGAAAAACAAATTTCTTTCCAAATCAACCAATATATTGTTAAGCCATCATTGGAATAAAATTTGACTTGCATTCGCAAGAAATTTCCAGCTAAAGCATTGTTATATGGAAGCACAACATCTTATAACATATCAACAAATCATAAATATTGTGTAGGTTCTAGCTAGTATTTGGCAAAGAGGTCACGAAGTGCAAGATTTTTTTATCGCTTAATCAATAGATGTTCTTATAAGTCGTACAATAATTTATATAATATTAAGTCAACATTTTCTCTTAAATTGTCTGCACCCAATGACAATTGTAATGCCAGTAACTATGCACAACAAAAAAAAAAAAAAAAAAGAAAACGACAAACAACATTGTAAAGAAAATAATAGTAATTTCTCTAGG
>KK499905.1:0-26521 GCA_000688715.1 Glossina pallidipes
GTGAGAAATCTCCAAGAGAAATGTGGCGTCTTGATGGCCACAGTTTTTAATTCTAATTGAAAAGTACGCTGTGTTTCAAATTTTGCGTTGTCTTTTTCAAAATACTGATCAGTCGCTTTGCGGATAACATCCATATTACATGACCGTGGTAAGCACAAACCCAAATGGATATAATTCTAGAAATGTCAATAAAAGTATTAAGGAATGAAACCGAAATCTTATGGAAATTACTTGCTTACCTCGTATGCTAATTTGACATCAATGTAAAATGGTGTCGAAAAATTTAGATAAACCACGGTATACTGTAATGGAAACGGACTCGTGACATTGGTCACAATCGGCTGGCTGAGAGCTAAACTTATATCCATCGGTTGATTAAGATCATCACATAGAGCAGGCGTTCCAAACCAAAGATAATTGCCCCATAAAAACTGTTGCGGCGGCGAACCAAAAGCATCCAGCACTAGTTTTAATGAACACAAAGACAAATAGAATGACATCACACGGACACATAAATTATATTCTCTTTGCTACCACCTTCTGTGTAACACATTATGCAGAAGGCGTAGGCAATTTTTAAAATTTCTCGACAAAAATCGATGAAAATCCCACTCTGACAACCGACAACAAAACGTTAGACCTTAGTGACTAGTGAGAAATTTGTATACGCTCTCGGGCGAATTTCGGATATCTTATACCCTATAAATGAAACTCACAATGTTCTGGTAAATGTTTATATCAGATTTTTGAATGTTATCCGATTTAAGTTCGCAACTACAAGTTTTGACCTGCACAGGTGTGTGAGCGGGTGTGTGTGTGTGTGTGTGTGTGTGTGGAAAGATTGTTTCTATATTCAACCTCGACTGGGGCCTATCGCGTGATTAGCCGAGTAGGTAAGAAACGCGACGGCCACATCACCCTTCACTGGCTCAAACATCAAGTGCGGTAGAGTTTATTTTGATTGTAGCTATAGCGAACGCTCCGTCGGTACAGGCACACAACATCGAATATTTGGGCACACATCGACTAGGTTGCGGCCACTACCTGCCTGTCTCTTTCTTTTTTGTCATTTCTTTGTGGCCATTATCAGGTTACACGAATGGAGGGTAATCTCTAACTGAATGGCCACATTAATAAAAGAAGAACGAGTGAAAACCTTATAGTCGTGCTGTGCTGGATTTTGAAATTGTTTAACACAATTCTTATTTTTGTCGTACAATACAAAAATTGCACTCTGCTTTCATATGAACTTACTATTATTTTATATGAACCTACTATTACGGAACGTTTATTAAAAATTAGACCTCTTTGCAAATAAATGCCTAGTTTCCGTAAGAACGGTTGTGCTCAAAAATGGTTTAATTTTAGTCACAAAATATTGAAACTTAAACTTTTCTGCGCTAAAGAACGAAAATTTTCGTGCAAATCCCTTGGGTAGGCTCCAAGAATCGGCATAGGCGGTTCAAATTTGGTACAGCGAATTTCTTTTATCTAAACTACTCTTATGGGTTAAGTTTCATCATAACACATTAAAATTTAAATTTTTCTGCTCTGCAAAGGATTAATTTTTTCTATACATAGGGTAGGTTCCAAAAAATAGGTCGAGGTGGTCCAAATTTGGCACAGTCACTATGATTGTCATCATGAGCCATTCAAAATTGGATGTTTTTGGTCAGATGAGCTTCAGCTTTCGTTTCGGGGAGGGTTCAGAAATTGCTCCAGCCGGTCCAAAGTTTTCATACCAATTTAGAATGGCGAAATACTATTACTTAGTCACTTTTGCCGAGAAATTTTGAAAATTGCAATTTTTTCCATATGACAATTTTTCAAAGTGGGACGTTATGTGGGAAGTGGCCAGAAAAGTGGATCGATCCAAGCCATTTGTAATAGCGAGTACCAAATTTCATTAAAATATCCCAAAAATTGTGACATGTAGTTGGAACACAAAAATACATGGACAAAAATCAGACGGAAAGGCGGACAGACAAGCTTAGATCGGAATCATCTTTTGAATCGATCGATATAATAGACGGTGGGACCATCCCAAGTCCTTCAAGTGTGTTGCTTGCATCCGCGCAAACTTAATACACTCTTGTGCTACAAGTAGCGTAGAGTATAACAATAATAATAAGATATCTGCAGTACGTATTTCCATTAGAAATGGAATGACAAATCACTGACGGAGATGAAATGTCGAAATTTTCAATCTTTACTTGGAAGACGTTTCAATTTTTTTGCCCGTTGTCGCCTGATTCGATGGACGTTCAGCATCAATCTACGGCCATGTGCTATTTTGCAGGACCAGGACCCCAAGTTAATTCTTATGAGTTTGTTAATTCGTAAACAGGCCAAAAGGACAGTCATGGTTAAATTGACCTAAGACTTTATTTTTGTCACTATGTCTCAATATCAATTTTGAATGCTATTCATCTTTCAAAGATGCATCAAGCGTTTCGGCGCAAGTCGCTTATTTCGCTCGCAAACAATTTACATACATTTCGAAGACCAAAGTTGACGTTCGCTCGCTGCCTTTATTAGAATTTCAAGTTCTTTGCCACATTGCGTTGTCGCATTTTCATTATAAGCAGCCAAACTCGCAATACCAAAGAGGAAATTTCTTTCAACCAAACGCTCTTGCACCGTTACCAACTGCGATAACGACGATCCAAATAAGGTAAATAAAACGCACACAAATGCTGTGGTACTCTCCATGAATATGAATAATATCCGACACCAATCAAAAAATAATACACTCGTACGTCAAAACGTTGTTCACAATTTAAATGGTTACAAGCAACTGACTTTCGTTGGCGCTCTGGTTTTCAACTAAAGAAAATCCAAATGGAAAACTTGTTCATTTTCCAATCATAACGCAAAAAATGAAAAGGAAAAAAAAAAAATAAATGAAATTTGAGCACAATACTTAAGACAATGATTGCAATGTTTCAAGCACTCACACTTTTAATTATATAACATCGACCGGTATAGTACATGTATAAAAAGATACCGTCAGCGCATGTAGTACGACTCCTGATGCCGCGGTATTAACTCATTTCATTGATTGCTTAACGTCGTGTATAAAATTCAATCGCCAACAGCGGAAAACTTACACGTCCAAGAGGCAGAAATCGATTTTAAAATTAAGCATTTGCGCGCGCGTACCATGTATTTATATATGAAGAGTAAAACGAGGTTATTACAGTTTGGAACGAATTGATTGGTACCCAACACTCAATATTGCAAGCAAAAAAAAAAAAATTCATATTTTAGGTAAACACTCTTCTTCACTTATATTCGCTTATTTTGACTTCACTTATATTCGCTTATTTTGAGGTTATGTAACGTCATGTGTTTTTCACTTTCTTTGACATTCATGTACGAACAGCTTTAGTTATGTGATGATGTGTTCATTACAATGTTTGCAAAATCTTCGCATTCCTAGAATGAGTTGTTGAACCTAATTTTCCGTCTTAGAGCCTCACATGTCAACCAATGAACTGCACAATATCCGATTTTAGTATCATCATATAATAGTTTTCGTAAGAACGTGTTCGTATCACATGTAAACTGTTTTGTTGAGTAGCCTGGCAGAACACAGTATACTCAGTTCAGATCAACAACACAATGGCCGCATTTAATTAAGCCCGGAACCGGATAAGCAACTATGTGCCCAAAAATTCACCCTAAACGTCGATTGTTTTGAGCCTTACTTGCCTTTAGTAGGACGTTATAGATCGTCACCAGCACCAGACTGACGGTCAATTTCTTCGGACGTATTTGATTGGTTGCCATGAAATGCCACTTTGCGCAGTTGGTCGGCAGAAAAATAGCTTACTGAAGACTAATTTCAGAAAAGGGGAATTCGGACATTCACTTGGCCTATTTTCCGGTTTGAGGAACGCCTCTATCTACAAACTTTTGCATAACAGCACCAATTATTTACGCTGCGGCAGGTGCAGAGGCTTTATTCGTTCAATCGCTCTACAAAGCTATTCACTACATTCTATTTTACATTCTGTGCAACAAATTATAAGCATAACTTAGTGCGGGTGCCCGCATCCGCATCCAATTGATCCACGAATAAAATTCATCGATCTACAAAAATTTTATATTAATAATGAATTTTATTACCTTGCATCGGTGCAGTACGTGAACGTGAACTCATCGATAGTCGATATGTCGGATGAATACGAAACTTCTTGACACAATTTCCCATTCAATTTTTATGCTTAAAGTCGATAATGCAGTGGCAAGCAAACGAAAAGAATTGAACGCGACAAACGTTAAACATAAACGAACAGACTTGAGACTTAATAAATTCTAAATAATTACACTTGTTTTAAAAGGTTTGCCTTCTTTTTTTTTTACATACGGAATAACTAAATTAATATATTTCGAAATAGCTTGAAGAGAGCAGCACAAGTATCACAACTTTTCTTTCATGCTTTATGAACAACATTCTCAGTGTCAAAAATCCTGAAAACTTTTATATTGGTTAATAAAACAATAACGATATTGTGGTCAGAGAGTAAAACCAAAAAAAAAAAAATTAAAAGAAAAATAAATGAAAAGGAAAAATTTTGTTCCATTTAGATTTAATCACCGTCACACCTGCAGAACTCATGTAATCATCCAATTATATAAAACAAGTTTCGAATGGATGTTGAAATAAGATTTCACGTCTTCTTCTTTTTTCGCATGGAGACATGAGATACATAAACTTGATCATTCCATTTGTAACCCCTTAAACTATATAATGCAGACTTCTCAAGCCATCCAGAGTTTTTTAATCCTGCTTATCATATTCTTATCGTTATCTATAGATAACAATGTGAGACAGATTCGGTAAGATTCGGTTTGAGAATGGAAACAATGAAAATCTGTCTTGAACATTGAAAATTGGAAGTTATTTTCTTTAATAATAGGCATCGATCTGAAACCTGGTAGCACCTTATAGGATGTAGAAATGCTTCTGATAAACTTACGCTTTCACACGCTCTACGTTCTAATAAAATTATGTTTCCTTCATCGTAACTCATGTTTCTTCCTCTATAATCATATTTATCTTAATTAATTGTCTTTCATAAATCCACCTGAGATCTCTTCTAACTTTTCTACCGCAAATGTAAAACAATGTAAGTCAAAGACATCAAAAATTTCATGGCTAAACGAATAAAATATCTTAGCTTTAATTTGCATAAAATCGCATATGCGTGTAGAGTATCTACGCATTTGTGTCGTGTTAAACAATCATTACGATCGGCTTTACCAAGGACAAGGTTAAAAACATGAATGAACATAAAAAAATCCTGTAATCAGGTTAGTGGTTTGTTAAGACGTTCAAAAGCATTCATGAAAGCTTTCTTTAAGAAAACCGGTATTTTGATCATTTATTTACAGTCAACGACGACTTAAAATGATCCTCTAAAACATAATAAATCAATTTATTTTGACACAAAATTAATTAAATTATCTCCTTGAACATCTTTTTTTTTTTTTTATTCAATTTCGTAACTAAATTATATACAAATTTACATTTTCTACGATTTTGTTAAATTAATTAAATGCATTCACTAATTGTTTCTTAAGGCACTAAAAAAGACTGAGTTTGTTTCACTCCTAGATGAAATTGTAGAACGGCATTTCAAAGGTCAAAGAAAATATGACCGACGTTAGATAAATTATGACCACAAAGCCCGCACAAAAAATACTCTAAAAAGAAAGAAAAATATAAGTACAATAAAAAGATATATAGATATATGTAAATATATGCATTTTAGTTAAATACCATCACAATGAGATCGGCGTGAATGCTGGCACTCGTTAGACTGAAGAGAAGCACTATAACAAGAGGATTCAGTAAATATATGGCATAAGTTAATTTGTTGAGATGTTGAAATAGTTTTGCTTCTAGAAGTTGTGACCACCAACAGGTACGACCTGTCGCACTACCAATAACTGTCCAACATATAGCTGTAGATAAGCACAAACGTCCGATAACAACTAATGTAAGGGCTCCCAAGCTTGAAAGGTCGCGTTTAGCAGTTGAAAAAAGGCACATGCAAATTACAAGTATTGCCAAATTCCACCGCAGACTGGTATGCGCCTCGCTTAGCGTTATTAAACGTTCTCGATTCTCTATTAAATACCACGCTCCCATAGCTCCCATAATATATGGTAAACTGCGAACAAACGGACTTAGATAGATGTAATTAGCAGTCGCCAGGAAAGTATCGAATGACAATTCAAAATTCACATTTAAACCGATCCCATAAGTCCAGATAACATTTCCCACTAAAGCCGTTACCGTTGACACTTTCGCCAGATTTGGATATCTGCAAATAATTGAAGCGTTAATTGCAATCAAAAAGAATGATATGATCGCGTGTACTTCGTATACGTGAAAAGTAATACACTGGCAAGAAGAAAGAACTGCATTTCGCAAGCCAAAGACCAGCTCCAGTTAATACATATGTCATTGTACTCGAAGAGATTTTGTATAAATAATAAATTACGCCACCAGTAGTTGCTGCACGTTTCATCAAATTTTTCGTAAATATGATAGACCGATACCATGTCGATGTAGGCGTAGAGCAAATCGACTAAAACAATAAGCATCAGATATAAAGGACAAAGTCTGCAAGTGAAAGGCAAAAAAAAGGGATATGAATAAAATCTTAAGTAAGAAGCAAGTAAAAGATCTACAATGGGTTACGGATCACGATTAAGTACCCTACACCACCCTATAGTTAATCATGTACTGGCTTTTCAAAACAAGGCATTACATTAGAAGTGGTCGGAAAAGCGATCCGATCCGAACCATTTTCAAGATAGACAGGTAGACAGACAGACAGAGACGTTCAAAATCACTTTCGGAATCGATCGGGGGGTGTTGCAAACATCCGCACAAACTTCATGTACTTTTGTACTGCAAGCAGTGTAGGATATAAAAATTGCATTACAAAGTATATCAATTTTTCCGGAACGTCTTAAAGCGGATACATAATTGCGTTTATACCAATCCACACAGAACCATATTCTGAATCGATTTCAACTTATGCGTGCGTCTGATGTCTGTCTATGCATTCTCATGTTTATTTCAATTAATATCCTAACTAGTTTTCGCATGAGGACAGCTCCTTATGATGATGAGTTGAATGAGTCCATTTTTTCGACTATTCGCTATGCGATGCCCTATTTTGAAAATATGCAATTTTTAATCTTTCTCCAAAAATTCGACGAAAAATCGATGAAAAATTTATACAGGTTCAACCGAAAGTTCCAGAACATTGATTTACCAAACAAATGGACTGTACCAAGTTTGAACCATATTAGTTTTTTCTGGATCATGTTCTTTATAAACAAAACATATTAACCCTTATATGGCAACGAGATCAAATTTTTCCTATATTCGAATGAAGACTTTAAGGTTCGATATTTAACGGGCGCGACTTTGCTTGGCTACAACAATAACATTTTAATTTATGTTACCTCAAATAGCGACGAGTTAACATTTTTGCGAACTGTTTAGCATTCTGCCAAAAATTATTTGCCCGAATCGCTTCCAGCTTTCGACTATTACTTAGAAAGTTATGAACTTGTAAAAAGCCGCTGAAAAATAGAGCAAAGAATATGAATATTATATGTGATCCTAATCTATATATTAATAGTCATTTAGGACATACCTAATAGTGAAGAACACGTCGACCAGAATTGGGGCAGCGCTCAAATATTGGAAAGTCCCGGTTTCGGCATAAGCGACTAGAACTGGTTTATTGTTCACGGTGAAGTACATAAACCACATCACATGAAATAGCATAAGCCATATGGCACATATAGACCGTAAACCGTCTATAACAGCAATGGAGTTATTATCCGGTTTGGTAGTAAACAATTTCGACCAATTCTCTTGGATATCGAAACACGAAACAAAGTGTTGAATAGACAGAGGCAAGCTACTTAAAACGATGACCGGTTCGCAAGTCGCCTCATCAGAAGTTTGCTTTGGCAATCGTTTCTTTCTTATAAAGGAAGCCATTACCGTCATAGTTAAAGTGAAAATCAAGCAAGCGCTAAATATTTTGAAACTCGCTCGTTGGTATAAGCTTTTATTAATTTTCAAGTCTTTCATATAAACAACTTCCGGTTTTATATCGTAAATATCGTTTTCGACAAAGGGTCCTTGCTGCACATATGTACTCATCAGTTTCTGTATTTCGGAGTTGGCGCAGGAAGAGGGCAAGCATAAACCAATGTGCACAATTTGTTCGGACATAACCTTCAATTCAACTTGCCATGGGGAATTGTGCTTTAGATAAATTACACGATAGTCAACTTCGAACGGAGCTGTTTCACTAATAAGAGTATTATGCATAATACGCGGAAAATTCGCTGATAAAGTAATACCAAGTGGGCGTCGAACAGCTCCACAACCTTCACGACTACCAAGCCAAAAATTTTGACCAAAAACAAAACCTGGTGGTTTAGTGCCGGAAGCGTCTAGAACTGAAATGATAGAAAGAATAAAGTCACAAATAAAATAATTAATGAACTGAACTGTAGTCGCCATCGCTTACCTTTGATAGCCCATGAGTCTTTTCTTAAAACTCCTCTTTCTATGTTTTTCAAATGGAAATGGCACCGAGAGCTTACATTGCTTGCATTAGCTACCTTGATTAAACCGAACACGATCGATGAACGCTCCAAATGAAATTCATTCACAAATTCCAGCAAATTATAATTTATACTTTCGTCCTTCTCAGCAGTTTCTTTAGTTTCTGCTATGACCGGAGTATATTCCGGCCGATTAATGCCATACGAAGGTGAATCATTTGTGGCTAAATAGTAATTAAAATTTTTATGATTTGCCTTTGCCTGTGGTACGAAATAACTAATGAGCAAAAAGACCATTAGGTACTTAAAATATCTCCATCTTGCGAAGTGCATTGCTGTAGCTGCTGTAATATAAAGAAAAAGACAAATAAAACTATAAAAAAAAGTTTTAAAAAAATGACCACACATTAAGTTATAGTGAATCTACCCACTACTTTATAAAATGTTAAATATCATAGATTTGGCTGCTGTTTTAAGAGGCCGGTGGAGATGATTTTTGATTGGAATATTAAATTGATGCTCATCTTGATCAATTTTCCTGGCGCCTATAATAAATGCAATATTGTGAACAAAAAGTAAAACCAATATTGAATTTAATTTGCGCGTTTGTGTGAACAAAAATTCTTTCTATCAAACACTGGAAGTAAGCACTTTTTATGCTCTATACCACTTGTGTTGCAAGGGTATTTTAAGTTCATGCGAATGGATGGAATGGAAGACATGCGGTAGACCCACCTTTTAGCGATCCAATGTATGTCTGTATGTCTGTCTGTCCGTTCTTTTTCCTGTGTTTTCCTGCAATTTTCAAAACATTTTGATTAAATCTGGTACATCGACAAGTTTAGATCCAAGGATAAACGATATTGAAACTGGTTCGGATTGGACCACTTTTTCGACTATATATCTCACATAAACCTTTAATTTGAAAAGTCGTTACCTAAACTGCTATAGAGTTTTCATTTGTTTTCCATACCAAAATCTCAAAAAAATCTACTGCACCACATATTTTATATATTAGCTACATTTGTCGATCCGCCGCTTGCTAATGGAAAGTTAGAACTTAAATCTTTTTCCGTTCAAGATATAATATTTAGGTTGATATTCCTCTTTTTCACTTTCAGAATTCAAATATTTCAGTCATTAGGTTCACTTCATGGCTAGCAAAAACTGGAAAATATGCTATACGATAAGATCAAGATATTTTTCATATACCTCTTCTTCTAATTGATACTAAAAGATAGATATAAAAAACGGTTAAAGAATGGATGGATAAGTTAAGAAGATAAAATCACGAAAAACCAAAATAAAAAAGAATTTAAGAAAAAACAAGGCTGTTTCTAATATTAGGTGAAATATTGACCGGAGGGTCGACATGTTTATTTCGGACGATGGGGTTAATGTTCAACGCTTTAATTCCGTTGAATATGTTAGTTTCTTCCCTCCAAGAGAACATTGTCCGAAATATTGTAAAGATTACTTGCTAGCCACCCCCTTGATATAAGGAGTGAATATTGCTTTCAGAAAAAAAATTATATTAGATTGTGGCCGAAAAACTTCTGCACACGCTACCTTTTTTTTAAAAAAAAAATTCAATAACAAGTAAAAACCCCATAGTGGAACACGAGCCTACATTGCGCTACCCTACTCTATTCATATATTGACTTTTCAAAATAAGGCAAAGAGGTCGAAAAAGCGATCCGATATGAACCCACAGCGTTCCTCCTATATCAAATTTCATCAAAATATCTCAAAACTTGCGACCTATTTCTGCGATAAAACCGATGTATTCATTTATGCGACCAGAGCTATCTATGTTTATCGCACACATTATACAGCTGTAAGGACGGACATGCTTAGATCAATTCAGAATTTGACACTGATTGAAAATATCTATACTTTATAAGGCTTTTAAAGGTTCTGAACGTACTGGATACAAAGAAAAAGGAATTAAAATTGATTCAATGCATGTTCAATACATATAACTTGGAAGAAAGAAAGTTCGTGTAACTTTACTTCACTGTTTGCATTATTTGCATAATTCGGATATATTACTCGACTTTCTACTTCCTTCGAATTTGCTCGTTATCGAGAACCATAAATCGGGGCCCCAAACTCGAGTTCAGGTACACGCGGTAAGCCCTCATTTACTTCGCCATTCACTGAGGCTAATTAATATATTTATTAAGACCTAACATATTAATTATAAAATACTTCGGACATTTCTCTCAGCGCTATTTTTATGAAAATATATAATGTTGAACGCACGCCCTCTTAAAAGATTTATAGGTAGAGATAAGAATTGATGGAATTTGATTTATACTTGAATAGGAAGCAAAACACAAAAGAGTGACCAAGAGCTTAAGGTCTTTTTAGCAATGAAACTATTTTAACTTGTAATCAATTTTCATCATATAATCTCCGGGTGCGCGTGCAATATTCGGAGAGAAAAAGAAGGTTAAAAATTTATTTAAGAATTGCAGTTTTTGTTATGAAAACTAAAAGAAAGTAAATTATAAGTAAACATGAGGTGTGCACACACACACACAGACACACACACACACATACATGCACACATACGCACATACATATATGTGTGTATATATTTATTTATTTTTTTTTTTAAATAAATTAACAATTTGACGCGTTTGACTTATAGTAAGTAAGTTAAAATGTTGCTGTATTTATATGCATAGAAAAGCAGATTTAAACAGACACTTACAATCATACATCAACGTTTTTTCTTTCTACCTGGCAATTAATAAGTGTTAGGTAAATATTTTTATTTAGAGGTGTCAGCGTTTTGTAAATGGGAGAAAATTCCGCTTAGCATGAAGTGACTGCATCATAAACTTTTTTAAGGTACTATTTAGAAGCAATGTGAATCTATAAAAAAATTCTACCAGGAAGATTATATAAATTATGCAATAATGCATGTAACTAATCAATATCTTCCCTAGTAACGATGCGATGCAAACACAACTTCACGTTATGTCGTTGCATCACAAAAAAATGCTATCTTGACATTGATCGGTATGTATATGGAAATATAGAGCTCAGTTTAGCATTCTTCTAGGTATTACAAAATTATCCTTGCTCTCCGATGAATGATAAAACTAGATCCCAGTTTAGTGTTTTTTCTAGGTATTACAAAATGATCCTTGCTCTCCGATGAACGGCAGAGATAAATTGCATCCAGCTTGAGTTAAAAGCTTTCGGAAATCGACTATTATACGCTCTTTTTGTACCCATCCCCGAAGGATGAAGGGTGTGTTCATTTTGTCTTGCTTTGTTTGCAACACCCTGAAGGAAGCATTAGAGGCCCGACAAAGTATATATATTCTTGATCAACATCAAATTCTACATTGATTTAAGCACTTCCGTCTGTGCCATCTTAATCATATCTATCTCTCCATCTGTCTGTCTGTCCATCTGTGTAATGTCTATTATAAACATTCTCCTGGCCACAAAAATGAAGCTATCGACTTCAAATGCGATAGAAATACTGGAAGCTTTTACACGCAGGTTGGCACTTAAAATGGATCGTATTGATCGGAGCACAAGGCCGCAGCGTACTGTAAACTGAACGCAAGTCCGGCTATTTACACATTATTCACAAATTATAAAAGGTAGAAGGCTGCTATTTATGTGCAAAAATGGAAAACATCGGCCATGACCACACAAAATAACAAGTGATTAAGTTCCTTTTTTTACCTGGTGGGAGGTGTTATGCTTCTTAATTACAAGCTAAACAAGACTGGATTTTGAATACTACTTTGTATATTCCTCAAATGAAGATATATTGTCTGACAAAACAAGGGTTAATTCTAATGTGGTGGACACCACGAGCTTGTGAATTAATTTTTTGTTAATAATATTCACGATACGGGTATCAAATAAAAATACTTGGAGAGTAGAATGCAAAAAGCTAAGTATGCTAATTCCAAATTAATTGTGGTAGACGTCACGACGTGGATACATTTTTTTTTTTTAATTATCGCCTATAAGGGTCTCAATTAAAAGGGCTTAGAGAGTGGAATGCGAAAAGCTAACTGTATTAAGTCAAAATTTAATGTGGTAGACGTCATGACGTGGTACGTATACGAAATTCAACGACAGCCGAATATAACTTTCTTACTTGTTATTATTATCAATTTAGCCAGAGATATAAATTTTAGGAATAAAGTCTTAAAGCGAGACCATATATAACAAAATAATTTTAAATGTGAACAATTATCTAGTTTGTTGCACAGCAATACGATCACGATTTCAAACATAATTTGAACAATTATCTACGTTATTGCATAAAAATACAATTAGGACTTCAAATAACACAAATATATAAAAGACACGATATGACGAATGAAGCGAATGAATCTTCGCTCTCATTTAAAAGATGGTTATTTAAAAAAAAAAAAAATAAATTTTCAGGACATGTTAAATATAAATATGGATTCTGATCAATAGAAAATTTCCTTTTGAAGTACCTAACAAGTGGTCTTCATTTTGTAGACTTCATAAAGTTCCAAATCAAGTTTTATGCTTAGTAAATGACTTTGGAAATCTGCACAGTAATCATCACATCCACTTTACACTCACTTCCGATTTTGCGATCGAAAGATTTGCATATTTTAAGGATGGCTATAATCTCTCGACGTGTTGCAGCGAATCCCTAATATGCAATTCTTAAGTTTACTCAACATCGAGAACCATAAACAGGCCCCTAGCTTCGTTACGGAACAAACACAATCATAAAAATGTTCAGATACATCCTACGCAAGATTCTGCATTAACTCCAATGTGAGTTTATTCAGAGAAATTGGTACAATTTTTTTTATTTTATTACGTATTGCCCATCGTCAGCTACGACTTTTCGCCACCTCTTAGGCACTTTTCGAATTCCATCTCGAAGAAAGTCCCCGCTTTTAAGGTTATCCCTAAAAGAGCCCATATTTGGAAACGGTCATAAGACTCGAAGCACCGTTCGTGTAAACAATCACTAATCAAAGGGAATCAAATTCCAAAAATCAATGAGAACAACCTTACGCTTTGCAGCTAGTGCTATGCGAAAAGACATGACTGAATGACTTTTCAGTATGACAATATTATAAACATAATATTAAAAGTTATCGACAAGAAAAGGAAATAATTTTAGAATAATTTTTAAAAGCAATCAGATATTTTCATTAACATGTTTTAATTTCTTATTAACACTTACTAAGGCAATAAAAATCAAATTTTTAATGCACAAGCAGATGAATGATACGTTAAACTACAGGTTAATTATTATATTCACCGTATAAAGAGTCGAATATTGTTGTGGGCTCTACTTTATACTTTATACTCTACTTTATGCTTTATACTTTATACTTTATACTCTACTTTAAATCAACATAACATTAAATCATTTAAGCTAAATGTAGAGTTTTTGTCTCTCTGTCAACTAACCGCATAAGTTCGCATTTGAGCATAGCAATTAATACATTATTTAACACTTCTTTCTTGATATCGTCGTTATGAGTGTAGTTTAAAATTTGACTTTCTTTAATGTCTTTAACGATGTGTTAACCATGCAGAGCGTAAAGATCAAGCATCATGGAGAAACAACAACCTTGACTTTTATGATTCATTTCGATATGTTTGTTTATTTGTTTGTTTGTTTGTCTCTTGTCCATTAATTATGCTTACGAAATATTGCCGCAGTCCACAAGATATCCAATTAAAAATATATTTTCGTAATATATTTTAATGCAAACGTGAAAGAAAAACAAACTGGGTTATAAACTAGTCTCTACAAAACCAATAAAGTGGACAAATGTGTTTCATGTTATGCACGTGCATGCATGTCTGCGTTAATACATCACAAGGACACTTTTACTTTCACAGGATTTCTTTCGTTTCTTTCATTTAAAGCTCTTTTTTTTTTAAATAATTTCTTTATATAATTTATTATCCACTATTTAAATATTTGTTTATATATACATATATATATATATATATATATTTATGTTTGCTAATATATTTTTTTTGTCACTTCAAACATATTGATGAGCACGTATATGTGTGGTTGTTGAGATGTGCTCGCGTTTATATATATGTATATATATATATATTTATATATACCTTTGTTTATTTCTCATTTATATATCGTTTACTTTTGCGTACGTAATCTTTTTCCTCTTTTTTTTTAATGTTCGCTGAACTGTTGTTAACGCGCACGTAGGTATTTTGCTTCTTAACCTATCGACTTGTAACGACCAAATACGCACCACTGCATTAAACTTAAAGTTTTTATAAATTTGGTCCATATTCATGATGATCGTCATTATCGTTATCAACACCAACACTATCGTGATGAAAACGAAAATTTACATACGTTTTCTGTTGGGTAAAGGGTTTGTTAAAAAAAAAACAGCGAAAAGCTCGAAAAGTGCTATAAAAGCTTTCTCACTAGCACTCAGTTTTATAGCAAAACTTTAATTTTCTTTCCCGTTAACCGTAAAAAAAAATTTCTTATTAAAGATGATTCGAACTTTTTTTTGCACCTAGAATTCACCGAATCTCTTACTTACTGCTTAGTAGATAATATATAAATAATATAATACAAAAACATTATGTATCACAGAATAGAATATATATTATTACATGTGTATGATGGCAGCATGTTTGATAGTTTCGGAAATACGGAAAGATTGCACTTCAAAAGGCGTACTCTTGTCATTGCGAACAATGATCACACTATTGAAAAGTTTGCATTACAATTAAACATTAAATGCCAAATCCATTAGCGAAGGGCGTACTATTTGTGTGTAAACTTCGTGAAGAGCATATTGGTGCATAAGTGTTGAGAAGCAGTTGTGGCAAAAACCTTCAAATTTAAATGCAAACATCACCGCAAATTCTTGTTGACACATGATTATTATAGATAGTATTATCCGCCTGCGTGACAGAAGGCGAAGAACCTCAACTAACAACTCAATGTTTTCGTGGATTCAAATCTCACGCGCGGTAGAGTTTTGAATAAAATCCTATAGCCTGAGACGTTAGTGCTTTAAAACTTTACTCTTAGAATTCATTTCTCTGGCTAAATTAATAATAATAAGAATAATAATTATTAGTATATATTTATTATATTGGACTGTATGTTATTTGTACCATTTCTATTATATACTTTTATGTCCTACACTACTACAAAAGTATAATAAGTTTATGCGGATGTATGCAACACACGGAGAGAATTAACATAAACGCACCTTCTATCGCACCGATCGATTCACCGATAGAATCAATTTCTGAATCGGTTTAAGCTTGTCTGCCCGTCCATTCGTCTATCTTGCGCTGTTGCGTTCCTGCCGCAGTTTTTGAGATATTTTGAGGACATTTGGTACACTGAAGTGTGTTGGCTCAAGGATGAACGCTACTGAAAATGGTTCGGATCGGGAGTCACTCTTTCAATCACTTTCCACGAAGTGCTTTTTATTGAAAAGTCATAAGAATATTTGTTTAAACGTATAAGAAGTGCTGTAGGGTATTTTAGTGATGGACCGTCGCTCACTATAACATTTCTGCTTCTTTATAACCACGTAATTGAATAGTCATTTCTTATGTAAGCAAATGTTCTAGGTAAATATTGTAAAAGACAAAGTCGATGATCCATAGGAAGAAGCAAATATTTAAATGTTATATTGTTTTTCACGTACATAAAGCCGATTGCCTTTAGATGTTAGTGCTTAGATTTTTTTTTTCTGTGGAAAAATTAATAGCAATAATAATAACAATGTATTTACATAACTCAATCCGCTCAAAAATACAAAAAAGCTTTTTCAATTCTCACGATAAGGCTGTGCATAATGTTTGATTGCCAAGATGTTAGTGAAAGTCTTTTCACCCGATATATGGAATATATATCGTATTATCCATATCGTGTATCAAATGTTTTTCAAATTGCATTGTAGACAATTTTTACTATATAAAAACCGTACTAACTGTATTCATTTTATTGGACCTGGTTGGCGAAACCTTGATTCGATTTAGCTTAGCTTTGCACGTGATGCACATGTTTAATTAAGCGAAAGTTTTATAACTCAAGTTGAAGACCAAAACCAAAAATTCTATAATTTTCAGTACATTTTTGGGCATTTTTGGAAAATTTGAAGGCCGATTTCACTGATTGATCAGTTTATTCGTTTGAACATAGTTTTAAAATGGTGACAATTAATAAAAAGAAGCGGGCAAGGACATAGAGACATAATTATATCGATTGAAATAATCGCGCTGATCGCGTATGTATATATTTTAAAGACTTTCACTATATAATTTTCATAATTAATTTGATGAGTATATTTTTATTAGAATTAATTTATATATAATTTATATTTACCCCTAGCAATTTAAGTGTTGACTTAGTGAACTACCTTATCGCTGCGCAAGTTGTAATCTAGAAGCGATTGGCTTATACTGTGATCAATCAATCAATAATATTGTACTGTCTTAAAGTGCTAATGATGAGGCGTCATCCACTTTTTCGTTTCGTTAGCATGACTTAACGCTGATTACATAGCACAGAAAGATCTGCTTAAATGAAAAAATTGGAATATCAAAAAAATATTTTTCATGTCACAATCTACGTTTCTGTAATGTTTACATCCATTGCAGATCCGCTCTATTATTTTAAATGTGGTCTTTTCATTAGCTTTTGTTACAAATCTTTCGGAAACAGCGCTGTGCATCGCTTTTACTAGCTTCACATATAAGTCATCTTAAAATTCTCAGTTCGAGAATTAGCAAAAGGCTGAACCATAAGACAGAACTTTTGAAAAACGTATCGCGACCAGAGGCGTTTAGTAAAGTTTGCATAACAACATATAGCATCAAATCGTAAGTAAATAATGATTTACAACACACTCATTTCATGTCATTTAAAATTTGCGACATTGTGGTTTCATCCTATAAAGTTTAATAATAACTTAATATCTTACATCTTTCTTCATGACCCACCTACTAAAGCCAATACCACAATAAACAAAGGATTTACAGCAAAACGGGAAGCTACATCAAATTGCAACGTTTCTCTAGGATTCGCCAAAATCATACATGATACATATAATTGTGATTACAAACCCCATAAGCATCCATCCATACGTAGTGTAAAAAAACAATAGCGAATTACCTGTAAAAAACAAATATTTAGTGATCAACGATTAGGATATAAAGAAAGGTACAAGATGTTTAAGGAATTATTTAAATAAAAATATGAAAATTCAGAACCCTATGTTATTAGAATTAAAATGGTAAGCTTGTTGCGAATGGGGTCGAGTGAGGTTATAGTCCGCTCTATATTTGTAAATAAAAAATATTCTTAAACCAGTCAAAATTTTTAGCTGATTTAAATTTTTCAATTTACAAATGGTTTAAACTTCTCCTATGGAGCCCAAGTAATTATGTTTGTATAAAATTCCATGTTGGCCAAGAATGTGTATACATAGTGAACTCGCTACTATGTATTATTGAGTGTTACAAACGAAATGACAAGCTTTAATTTAAAAATTTAGCGCAACTTACACAAATTTATTACCAAAGCTTTTACTAGTTTCCGGTCTAATTGTACAAAGTAAATGTTACAATAAATGTTTTTTCATTCTAAGAAATATTCGACAACATAGTGGTCAACTGCAATGGGAATGAAAATGAAATTAAATGATCGTTAATTTTTATTGCATCATTACCTCTGTCTACTTTACTTAAACTGGGATCATAATTATCGAATTGGCTTTGATATCAATATCAATTGATGAAATTTATAGCAAAAACTGGAAAAAAAACTTTTTTTACAAATCAATAAATAAGGGAACAAATATAATTTTTTTTAATACACACTAATTTTGTGGCAAAAAGTTTTCATAGGTCTAAGAATTCCACCAAATTTCAAAATTTTCGTCCAAGTTCCTCCATGATGTGACACCAACTTCACTGAAAAAGATTTAAAAAAATATTAAATAAATATAAGGTATGCAAAATTTTAATTTAGCAGAAGTACTATATACTGTTTTCTGTTAAAACTAGCTTAATACATCGTCTTTGCTCTCTTCTCGGCCGATTCTTGTACATCGCGACAAAGTAAAGATAGTAACGCTTTGAATGGGATAAAATATTCCACGTGGCATTGGTCTGAAATACCAAAAAGCATATCATACTACTAAAGAAAAAAAGTTAGATATAAATACCAGGTCGTGGATAATGAAACATGTAGTTTACAAGTTTGCAAACTTTGCCAGTTTTCTATTTGTTGTTAAGAAGTTGCCCATAGAAGAATTATTCCAAGCTCTAAAAAATTTTATAAACTTTTTTTAGAAAATAACTTTTTTTGATAATGGATTGGTCGGAAATTGGTACTGCCATGAAGTATGTGTTCTTACTGGGAACTACAGCATCGCACACTGCGCAAAACATAAACAATGTATTTCGTTGTAGTGTAACTGCGTAACAGCAGAGAGTATTACCATTGGCTCTTTTCCATCTCAAAGTGTCTATGAATTGTTAATAAAGTCTGGTGTTAGCAAACAAACAATATTAACTCATTTAGCTCAAACAGGGGAAGTGAAAAAATTAGATAAGTGGGTTCCCCATGAACTGAACGAAAAACAGAAACAAAAGCTTTTGGAAGCTTGTTTGGTGTTGGATTCAATATGACAACCGCGAACGTTCAACACAGTGGTTAGACAAGGATGAATCAGCAAAACATACTCCAAAGCGGAGTCACCGCTGGTCAACATTCACAGTCAAGGTTGGTCTTATCTTATTACGAGGTAATGTCAGACCACACACCGCGCAAATGACCGTGACAAAACTGCAGCTTCCACTGACTACCATTTCTTTCGCAATTTGGACAACTTCTTGGTAGGAAAATATTTCAATTGCGATAGCGCAATAAAACTGGCCTTCCAGGAGTTCGTAGACTCTCCTCCGCCAGGATTTTATATCATCGGCCTGAATGGCCGCTTAGCTTGATGAATAAAATAGTTTCTTATATTTATAAGTTATCAGCAAACTTTGCCTTTTTTTTACAAACTTCATCCTTGATGAATTATATCAACCTGCTTTGCAAAATATTTGGGCAAGGCTAAGTTAAAGTGGATGACTTAAATGAACCTATCGTGCACATTCTTTGCATTATTGTGAGCATGGATGAAAGAAGAAAACTTTTTATAAATACGTGAGATTTTGCTGCACTTACTGCTTACTGCAATTAATCCGATTAACATTTATATTAAATACATTATGTTATGACAAATGTTGCAAGCGTTGTCTTCAGTCGTTGATTGTTGAAGTCTAGCTGGCTGCCATAGATTACTATTATTCCACCCTTTTGAATTTAATTTAGGAATATTAGCCCTGGTGGTTAATCGATTTATAAACTGAAAGAGAGTGACCGTTACAAAGTAATAATAATAATTATTAATTAGCCGAAACAGTCCTCCGAGTTCTTCTTTACTTTTTCTAGTTGTTTTCGTTATATTTTTCCTTTATTTTGTCTACTTCGAAGAACTATTCTGCCTCACTTCTCTCTCAACTTGAAGCTTTTAATCAATCATATTATAGCGGTTGCGGCCTAGTTGTAACGAAAGAAGTCTTTGGTTTAAATTAAGTTTGTAATCTAATGCCAAAATACATTATTGACAACGAGTGATACTTCATAGAAGCATCGCTTCTCTACCAAAGTTAATTATTACTACTTTGTAGAGCAGTCTGATAACAACAGGTCCTGTTTTGTTTTTCTTTTTTCCAGAAAAAAAAATTTTTTTGGATGCAATGTATTCAAGCGTTGCCAGATATGAGCATATGCTACTGCGTGGTACTGTTATTTACAACTCTGAAGAAGCAACAATAGATTTCACTCAGTCTTCTCTCTTTTAATTTGGAAGCAAAATAAGTGGGAGCGTAGCTGAAGTTATTACAAGATTTTCCTTTTGTTTAATGAAATTAACTGAATTAAGCCAATAAGGGTAGCTTACATGTCCACTCAAAAAAATTCTGCAAAAATATAAAAGAAAAGATATTAAATTTAAAAAAGTGAGCTGTCATATGTGAAAATGAAAACTGTTTATACTCACTATTTAGTAACGATAGTCACTAGACTAGATAAACTTTATTGAAATTCAACTTTTTAATAGATTCTATTAATTATTTTTGTTCTTTAGTTAATCCTACAATTTTACAATGCTTATTTTTTGGGGGCATCAAGATCAGCAATAGTCACACAGTTCTTTAATTGCCTTTCGGAATTGAATAGTGAAAATTTGCACATTAACTTTTTTTAATTTAGTAAATTATTTCTTTATTAAATTCTTCCTTTTTTTAATTCATTTGTTTTAGAAAACCAATTGCTTTCATTTAATAAAAATTGTAATCATTGTAAAGGAATTTCAATAAACATAAATGAGGTATTGCCAAAGGTAAAGTTTTACGTAAAAAAAATTAGCCAATTTTATCCCAAAAAATTTCTTAACTGAAATTATGTGCATTCCTACTTGTAAAACGAAATCCTAAGCTAATAAATCTTGTGTATCATAAACCCGTTGGAAACTCTCATGTCTATTTGTCTATCTAAGAAGAAAGTTTATGTGTTGGAAATATTTTTACAAAAACGTTGAAGTTCATTAATAAAATTTATTACATTGTAAGAATGGTCGGGCATATGGAATAAGAAAAAGATATATATTAACAAGAACACGAGCGAAGCGCGATCGAGGTGAATTAAAAGTTTTTCAGAATTAAAAAAGGAAAAAGTATATCTTCAATAAAAAATCGATTTTGAAAAATTCGGAAAGAAGTGTTTGTTCGTCTCTACAAAAAGTCGTTCATCCGTGCTCTGTATATGTGTTCGACATTGGATGAACAAAAAAGTTGATAGTATACGAGAAAAAAATGAAATAAAAAGTTGCTAAGAATATTAGTAAAAGTGAAAAAATATATGCATACATATGTAACGACGTCATAAGTATTAATTAGCATTAATATTCACTAACAAAGATAAGAGTTCTAAGTACGGGTATGAATAAAGTAAATTGTATGTAAAAAGAGTATGAGAAAAATGCGATGAAATGAAAGAGAGACAAAACCTGTGTGAAACTACCGAAGTCTCGTATGAATCGCAATTTAAAAAACTCTGAATAAATAAATTCGAACAAAGAAAGAAAAAAATATATTACTAAAGAAAAATATAAAATAAAAATTATCCTTTGTCGTCTCCAAGGTCTCAAACACCTTGTTGAGTAACTTACTAATTGTTAATATTAATGCGTGTACGTGCGTGTGTGTGCTTGTGTGGTTTATGTCGCAATAGTTAAAACTATTTACAGGTACAAGCGACGAATTATTCCATAATATGAGTTATTGACACCCGACTCGGTGCGACAGTATGCTAAGTTTTTCATTCCGATTGCTTCTACGTTCATAAGCATAAGATATTGCGACAATTCAGTTCCAATTTTGCTTTCAGTATGTTCAACATCATTTAATTAAAAAGATGTTCGATCACACAAAAAGTCTACATTTTAATGGCTTGTGTGTTGTAGTCAAAGCATTAAAAAAAGAAAAACTAATTTCGTTTATTTATTATTTTAGTAGAATGAGCCAAATTTCGCATAAACTAATGTAACACTATACGTTGCTTTATGTCATCTTCTTCATAAAATAGAAATTGTGTTTGGGTTTTTCCTACTTACGCCTCAACTCAAAGAGAAATAAATGTATTATATCGAAGACACTCTACGTATGCGTATACATATATATAGGCATATGCTGCAACCTTTGGAGGTTTAGGTCAAAGTGTTCGCCTGAGTGGCCGAGCAAGATAAGGATCTCGACTAATAACTTAATAAGGTCGTGGGTGCAAATCTCAAGTGCGATAGAGTTTTCAACAAAAGCCGATAGCCTGGTATGGTAGTGTTTTAGGACTTTAGACATTGAATTTATTTCTCTGGCTAAATTGATTATAGCAATAGTAATGATAATGAGAACTTGAACTTCAAATGATTGCGATATATTGGTGATTTCATTTACTATTCCTACCAGCGTTGGGTTAAAATTCTGCTTAAGTCAATCAGAACTGCACGTAAAGTATGAATGTACATATCTACCTCAATTTTCGAAGTATTAAAAAAACTTGACCTTCGCAAACTGACACTTGCCGCAGTCAATTGTTGAATGTAACATATTTCTGTTTTTAATAGAACGTCAACCAGATTTCAAGAGATATTTCCATAAAATCACATGGAAGTATTGCATTCATACCTTACAAATCCTAAAACTCGGTTCAATACTAACTTGAAGTGTTCACCCGCCTTCAGGTTTATGGTTGAATGCAAAAACTTTTCTTCGATTCCATTGAATTTCGTAAGGTATGGCTCTAAAACGTATCTGCCTCTAGCTTTGCATGTGTGGTTTTTATTAAAGCAGACGTCGATATATGTACATGAAGTATGACAGTGAAATATTATGACAAATAGGTAGAGCGTTAGCGTTACGAAAGCAAAGAAAGTAAGGGATTTCTTATTTGAAGAAATTGTTTTTATTAATTGACTGCAACTGTTTATGTGTGTCTGAATCATTTGGTTACATACGAAACACACACTCATTCTTAGCCCACACTAGACTTTTATACTTCGCCTGTTATGTAGTTAAAAAAGTAACAACAATTTCCAGCGATATAAGCAGCATATCAAATCATAAGCGAATACCTGTACTCAACAGTATACCTAGAACTGTGATATAATTTTCCTTTCTACTCGTTCAACCTGAACTCGAAATATTGCTTCGTAAGCTTATCCGTCAACTGAATCGCAAAACATTGCATTTAATGTCGTATAAGAAAAGTAATCGCCTGACAAACCGTCTTATATCATACAACATTACACACACGTATATATATGCATTCTGAAAAGAGTCAGTTGGACCGTTGATTTGGTTATTTTTATTTGCATTTTTTCAACTACTTATATACAGAAAGTGTAATTGTGTATACATGTGTTTATTGGTATTAATGCCCTGTCGACCACTATAAACCAACAGCTTTGCAAATTGTATTTGCATCTCACCGCTAACGGCTGTACAAACTACAAAAGCTCCCAAAATGTCAACGGATAAAATCAAAGTTGCTGTCAGGGTACGACCCTTCAACCGGCGTGGTAAGTATGACTTTATTTTAGCATTTACATGCTATATATGTTTGCACTTACATCTATACATATATATATGTATATATATATATATAGATAAATGTACACATAAATAAATATCTGCAAGCAAAGTACATATAAAAAGTAAACAAAGAGTATGAAATACGAAGAGCGAGCGTTTATTACGTTTCCTTTCTTTCTAACTAACTTTCTCGGCAACACAAACAAAGGCAGGAAATAAGGCTTATATTATATGTAATGTGGACAAGAATATATTTACATTAAATTCACATTTCACATTCAACTTTGTTTGCAGCTATTACTTTAGAGCCGAAAAAAAACCATTTCCTAAAAGCAAAAAGGTTTATCAAGGTTTAGCGATATTTCAAAGTTACAATTAAGAGCAAATCCTTTGCTAGGAATGGTAGAGCGGGTGGTTGAACATATCCCACACAGTATAGATGAAATGCATTCAAAATATTTTACGAGTTAATGAAAGCTAGTTATAACTAACTAATATTTACTCTATCCATTGATTGGCGATGGAAAACAATCACTGATGGCGGACTCGGAAGCGATTGTTTTTACACCAGTTCGCTAAACAACAAAAATATCATATTGCTTATTGGATGAGACCACAAAGATGTGATGCATTTTGATTTGGTTCTAATTCAGTTACTTATTTATTTATAAGTTTCCTGTAAAACATTCAAAGATACACTGGGACGAAAGTTAAAGGGAAAATTGCGGAAGGAAATCTGCAATACTATGATTCCTTTATCAACTCCCTTACTTCCTCCGTTATATCCAATACATATTACGCAAATTTATCTTACAAAGATAACAGCTAGAGTGTTATCTGAAGTGTGCTCTACCATAGCGAGAGATTCTGGTCATGGATTGGTGAATGCCTATTTTACTTGGCTATGTTGAAATTGGAGACATATATTGACAAAGTCAAAATTAGAATATTTCCCAGGACTCGCTTTCGCCACACACCAATAATGCGTCCCCAAGTGGTCTTCTCCTCTGATCTGCAATGATGAACCAGTTGTGTCCTTTCCTGAACTAAGGCCGATTATTTTTTCTTTTATCCTTTCATTAGTCTGATCTAATTGTCATAATCGTAGGAAGTAAAAAGTTACATTGGACTTGCGCCGAATCTCTTCATGCTTCTATTTATGGTTACAAAAAAGTGAATGGGATGAAATTTATCTTCCACTTCGCTGACAGGTATTGTTAAGAAAAAATTAATCCATTCTGTCCACCATCGCGTCCACCATGTTTATCTTAGAATTGACGTATTTTTAGCCAAATCATCTTCACCTCATTTGAGGAATGCACAAAGCAGTTTTAAACATTGAGGGCACAAAACCTCAAAAAAATGAAAAAAAAGAAAAGTTAATCACTTATAACTTTTTGCACATAAATAGTAGAGTTTTCCGCAAATTAAATGCAGAAAATTTTAACCTCCTTTCTTTCATTATTTGTGCGTAATAAGCAAAAGCTCACAAAATTTTTCGTGAAAGAAACGGAGTTGCGTTCAGTTTACGCTTTACTGCACGTATGTGCTCTGACCAATTTGACGAACCTACGTATAGAAGGCTTCAATATTTCCACCTATATCTTTACTTTTGCAATCGGGAGAGTCAAACGGACAGACATGGCTTAGCCGATTCAGAACATATATATGTACTTAACGGTGTGAAGATAAATACGAGTTTAACTAGTAAAGACACCTACCCTCTCTCTTAACAAAGCCCTTGCAAGGGCTGCAACAGAGCTGCGTTAAGTTAGAGTTAGAATTAAGATACGATTGAACTTGGAAGCCTCCCCCGGCCAAATTACTACACGCAAAATATTTTAGTGGATAAAAATGCCTTTCAAATAAGCTAAACAAATTTAAGTTCGACTTTCCAGAACTATCTTTACTAAATTTTTGAAATTTGGTATTTTGAACATACATCGGCTATGGGAAAATGGTCAAATTGAAGGCACTAATGCGGGCAATCCCAAAAATTCCAGTGAATCTATATGAGACTACCTTTTAAACAAGCGTAACTGATCTATGCCCAATATTTAATTGTAGTATAAAAGAAGAGAATACCCTTTGTCTTCTTGGTTATATTTTATATCAAAAAACTTCGATAAAAGAAAGCCTTTTGATTCCAGTATAGGAATTTGTCATTCAACTTGTAATGTGGCTGCCAAAAGGATCGCCTTCGTTTCGGGGAGAATATATAAATGAATACAATTGATAACAGATAGAGAAGGCTACAGGTTTATAAAAAAACATTGACCATTGAATCTCGAGGCATCATGCGGAAATGATTTCTTATTACCTTTAAGTGGCCATAGCTGCGTCGTTTTTTTTTGTTTTTTTTAGCTTGTGAGATTTCGTCTTGACATGAGTCAACTGAGACAATTGAGTTAACAAAATATGTTCGAACATGTCTCTCTCTTTCGAAAGTTCAAGTAATAGCGGCTCTAGTGATTACAGCAATCATTCTTGAAAAGTAAAGAGAGAAAGGGAGAAGAAAAGCGAACTCGCCGGGCAGCAGACATAGCCATGAAGGCAAGTTCTCAACGTTCGTGCTAGAAAGCTAAGTGCTACCAGCACAAGCAGCTTTTGGCAGCTTAAAGTCTTGCGTTCCAGTGCTGAATGCTTTTCCGCTAATGCAAATAGACAAGATTTTAGTACTTTTTCCATAAATGTTTTATGTTTCGGCATTAGA